>JAUUEB010370983.1:0-12348 GCA_032362205.1 Clione limacina
AATTCCTGGTTTGATTGAATATGAGGTTAGTTCAAAGCAAGTAGTTGTCATTGACCTAGAACTCAGAAGGGGCGAGTTTGTAGCGAATTGATATCAACAGCTACTCAAGAAGATTGGAGAAAAAAATGTGGGATCACTTCTTGGTGATGAGAAGGACATAACTAGAAGAAATATATTAGCCACAGCTGCCATGAACAAGCTTAAAAAATTGGCAGAGTAAGCTAAAGAAGAGTACAGAACTTAAAACATATAGTACACTAGTTAAGTCAGTCCTACTATATAACTCAGGGACATGGGGGCTATCAAAAAATCAGGAGAAAAAGCTATATTATTGGAAACAATTAAAAATAATACTCATAACATAAGATACCCAACACAAATTTTAAACAAAACTCCATATAAGAAAACTAGGGAAAAGCCATTAACTCAAACTATTGCTCAAAATAGATGGAAGCTCTTTGAGCAGATTCCCAGAAGAGATAGGCTGATACCAGCAAATCAGGCCATGGAGGCATACTTTGAACCATGTAACACTCTTACTACTGTAAGAGGCTAAAATTAAATAACAAAGTAGATCTAAAAGAAATAAGATAAATTGTACAGAATAGAGTAATGTAGAAAGAACTGGCAAATGGCATAATTTAGAACAGGCGATGCGGATGACTCGGATGACTCAACCGCGAAAAGACAATAAGTCAAGTCAATCAAGCTTCTCAATAGAATATAATTCAAACGCCACCGGGTAGATTCAGGCGCATTTGTTTTCATATTTGTCTCTGAGACCACCGAGACAAACTGAATCAAAGTTTGTCAGGAAATTTCAAGGAAAGTAACAGTCATTTTTTATTCTCTTTTTCAACAAATTCAAGGGTATTAGGGCTGCATATTTAGATGTGTCCGAAAATAGTTTAACGACAAGTGTGACCATAAGCAAGCGAGATCAGCTCAATATTTTTGTGGTAAAAGTATTACACCCTAAACAAACAATCAATATAATAAACCGGCATCACCACTTAAGTTAAAATTAGACTTCAGTCAAATTCAAACAAATATTTTAGTATGTTTAAATTATGACCTACATTTTGATGAGGCGCATCGATTTATCCTAGTCTTATACGTGTGCTAAAAACGTATCAGGAAACAAATATTGTTTGCAAAAAAATCGAATTTCGGCATGAAGATCATTTTGTTTTTGCAATGAAGTCGCTCTGCTTGTTTTTAGGTATTAAAGCATAGGCGGTTGTTTATGCGTTCGTATAATATTGGTCAGTTATTGCTACTTATGATGGTGCTTAGGCCTTTAGCCGTAAGGAAACACGTCTGCTCGTACTGAAGAATCTTGATAAATAAAACACCGAATCAGAGTAAATCGCGACGTTCTCATTCAAACGCGTTGAAGACATTAAGATAATGTGTTTAGCAGATATTCTCAAGTCTCACTAGACACACAAAGGACATTGTAATTCGTTCACCAAGTTGTTTTGATTATGATAGAGTTAGAGAGGCAATTTTTTTCTCGTTCGCATTTGTATTATCAAGTCGTATTTCTCTCAGTTATTTTTGTATTGTCAAGCTATATTTCATCAACCAAAGTGTATTTAGGTAAGCAACTAATTTCTAAAGCTCCCGCACTCTTTGTCTCATCCCGAAACCATCACCGTCAACTTTCTGACATAATTGTAAACCAGCATGTTCAAAAGGACGTACATATACTAATTTCAAAACCAGATCGTGCTGGATATCTGCTGAAGTCTGATAAAATGCTAAAGTGTCATGTGTGAGGGGTCATTTATCAATTTCATAATAAGATTGAAAATCTATAGGTATGTGTTTTTTGTATGTGCATGCAACGAGATTACAGCCTTGACTCAATCGACCTAAAAACTTAAGCAAAATGTTCGTAGTTATTACCAGATGTGTGGTTAAGCTTTTGATGAAAGTCAGTCGTCTGTAGAAAAAGTTATTAGCTTTTTAGTTTTACTATGTTTTATCAGTAAAAAAACGTGAAATGATCATGAACAAAGATGGGACATCTTCCGGAAATGCTTAAATCGCTTGTTCAGTGAACACAAAGTTCTCTTAATAGCCAATGTAAACAGAAACTGATACAAAACGTCAGTTGTAATACAGGTTGTTTTAAAACTATGATTTTAAAGTGGCGTGGTTGCATATTTTTGCATAGCGAAGAAAAAAGAACGAGGTGTACATGGTGGTTTGAAAATCCGCGTATTCGTGTTTTCTTTCTTTTTGTAACCATCCCAGGCAAGACCAGGTACTAAGCCACTAGTTTACACAAAGTTTTTTTTCATTAAATGATTTGTGTCTGAAGTTTTAAGTTTTACTTTCTTATTGCCTAGAATCAGGGGTTCCAAACCATTATTTATACATGTTTGTGATTGACAATTTGTTAATCGATTTCAACCAAAATATGAATATATGTTAGCACAGATAGATTGAGAAGCTTCTATTAAGTCACACTTTACAAACTGTGTTACAATTCATTGATCATGTCTGGAGAGCTAGATAAGTGTGTTTTGTAAGGATTCTTCCATTCAACATCAACAGTTGGATATCGTCCAAATCACCATGTTATAAGGACAATATATATATTTGCCGTGCTGATTGTTAATGGGAATTCCTTTCATAGTGATTTGAATTTTAACGATAATCGATCTTGTATTCTATTTTCGAAGGATCGAAAGAGAAGTGCCTTTATACGATCGATACAGTCTTCTGAAAATGTTCACTGGAAATGTATAACTAGTAGATATTATTTCACTCCATATGCATACTTCCGAATTGTTAATGATAGATTCAACGATGTTTTTTTGTTGAAATAAATGATGCTTAATGGTTCCAAGTGTATGATTTATAAAAAAAACTGTGTAAATCAAGATGTGAAACCACATAATTAATGTCATTTTATTACAATATTCATAATTGTATGTGTTGATGTAGTAAACTTTAATCAATTCACCCGTCGCAATTTTTGAACATTTGTTTAAGGAGCTTTGACTTACACTGTGTACAGTTTAAAATTAACACACAATTTACACCAATGGTAAAAACACACAAAATGCTCAGAATGGATTGAGACTAGTTGAGAATGAAAGTTGTTGCCAAGACAATTACAAATATGTATTTGTTTTTACGGAACGACCTCGAGTTCTCGAGTTGTGAGGTCAAGCTTGACCGGGATTTCATCAAGACAACATATCAGCACTGATAGGGTAAACAATGTTGACCTTAAAAATTACATTGAAGTAACATTTAAGAAACTAGTTAAGACATATTTTATAATTACAAAAAATAGACTGCATGACCACATCGCTTGAATTTGATAAGCAAGTGTCGAAAAAAAGTGATTTATTATCATTTTCATTCAATGAAAGTAGTACTTCTGGTTATAAATTGTTGATGAACTTGTTTTGCATGTTCGTGATGCATACTTGCACTTGACGCACTTAAGAGACAATGTTTCCCTTATACTGCCCTCTCTTTTCCTCTTTAGCAATCAAGTGTACGCCTAAAATTAACATAAAAAGGTTTGGATTCCACGTGGGAATAATTTGATGTTATAACATCTAAGGTTGTGTGTGTCCTTATGATTACATCAAGTTGATTGATCAGTCTAACACAAATAAGAAAAATATATCTATCAAAGATAGGAACTTCTTCATGCAACTTGTTGAGTCGGTTTTGGACTATTAATTGAATTTAAAATAAATTGATTAAATAAACTCAAAATGCGTGTATAAATGGCATGTATTAATATCATTGGTGAATCTTTCTAGAAAGTTAATTCTTATTTGTCTTTCCAAATTGTTAACAACGTTTAATCAATAATTAAATGACGTGTCTTTTTCGTTTAACTTCTCTTTTGTGCATTTAATTTAACCCTAGATATGTTAAACAAACATCGTAGAGTTTGTATTAGGGACAATAACTAATTTCTTTGTAATTATCTTTGGTTAGTCACTTCAGTTAAAGGCGAGGAGGCAAGAAAGGGAACGAATCAGAAAATCAAAAATATTCCCTAGCAAATCTTCAATATCCTCTTACTAAAGCCAAATGAGGAGTTTATCAATGTTCACTTTTTCAAACTCATGATGAGGAAACATCGGCGTTTAAGGAATTTTATTTGTCTCCGACGAATTTAGTGGATTCATTACTTGTACATCGACACATCGTAATTGTATTGACCTATGGAAGTGGACTGTTTCTGTTATCCTATATTATTGATATTATTGATATTAATGATATTAATGAGTATCCTTATCACAAATATTTGCCAAGTTTAAAGCAACCTTGTATGAAGTGTTGATCAGCATTATTGATTAGTTGTAGCCAATATCATCAGTATTGTCTTTCGGCATTAACACAGCGAATTGCCAAACAGACAAAGGAAGACATTGAACAACAAAATTATTGATATAGTTTTAAAGCCCTTTAAACTGTTGACATTGTTTAAGGGTTGAGCATTATGAAACCAAATACAGGTTTCATGTTTATTTGTTGGCCAGAAATTAGTTATATATTTTGTTCTTGGTTCATTATTATCATTGTTATCCGTATAGACAGTAGGATTCTAAAGTATAATTACGTAGATTGCAATAATCTACAATGACTTCATTTGTAAAACATATCACAATCAAAAAATGTATTATCGGTGATGCAAATGGAAGAAATTGTATCTATTATTATACATAGCAATCATGAAACTTCAAAAATGAAATCAGCTTAAAGGCATAGATAATAAGACTCATTCGTTTGCATTGATTTTTTATTTTGTATTCCTTACGATAACACAAATGCGATTATGAGCCTAGATTAATTTAATTAAAAACGTATTAACGTATTTCCCCGAAAGGTTTTTATGTCCCGTGAATGCACTTTTTCTACAATGATTTTTTAGGTCATTGCGTGTCGCCACAGGGCAGCGCCAAGTGGGAAATAGGGTGACAATACTTTCCCAAGGTTTTTTCGAAAACGACTTGTGGCGACGCGAGGGCTCGATCCCTCTACCTCTCAGGTGAGAGTCGAGTACGCTCAAAACTAGACCATCGCTGCCCCCACATGCACTAAATGTCATTGTGGCCGATAGTAAGATATATATTTTGAAATAAATGTACTTTTTATGAACGCCATTTTCATTTTAAGCCTTTAATAGTTTTTTTAGTTCCTACAAATGAAACGTATCTAATGAACTATATCCGTTGGTATCATAGAGTAGAAATGATATTACATTAAACGTACTAGGAATAGAAAGATGAACCCGGTAACTTATGTTTGAGCAATGTATATTTCATGCTTGGTGTATTATTGTTCATGAAAACATCAAACTTTCAAAAATGTCACAAGCCTCTGATTGAATATCCGCTTTTATGAGTGAACATTACTCACGCAAGAGTTCCATCTTGATAGGTTCACGCTAGGAGGAAGCCCAATTCTAAATCTGGGCCATCGATTAAGGTTTCTTTCATTTGAAGGTTGCTTGAAATCTGTCAAAACAATGTTGACAACTCACGTTAGCCTATAAGTTTGAATCTTTTTAGAAATCTATAGTTGCATAGTTATTGAAGACCCGATCTTCTACATGCTTTAGTTAGTGTTCCTGTTGAATAAATCATGTGTTGCATACAGTTTTAAGTGCCAATTTTCTATTTTTCCAGCATTTCGAACACCACTCAAATTCGCAATTCTTTCCCACATTTGTTGCCCTTTAGATCCCTATTTTCATTTATATCTTGTTTTACATATCAATAATCCTTTAATGCATCTATAATTGTTCCAACACAAAGTAAACCAACGGATTGGTAATAATTAATCCATTCTTACACAGTGTTATTTCAAAACACTTTACGTGTTTAAAAATAAGGTTTTGATGCATGCATTCATATTAAAAAATAGTTGTTCTTTTGGTCATAAATATGACAAAATAATTTAGAATCAATTTTATTCAAATAAGATTAATTATTGCCTCGAAACGTGCAATCACAAAAAATAATCTAAATCGTTACCACATATCGAATACTTTACTCTTCAAATCACAAAATTGCACAGATAACAAATAAAAAACGTTTCGAATAAATCGATAAACATGTTAGCATATTAAGTTTTATTAATGTATGACATGACAGCATGCAAAATGGGGCCACCAATTCTAAACTGTTTAGACTAAAAAGAAAAGTCTAGTATAGCCTTCCAAATACTAAAAGTCTAGTAACTTTGTACTTTTTAATTATTGTTACCTTCTTTTGTTGTAAATGAACGTTTACGATTTGTTTCTGTTAATCGTTTGAGTGAAACAAGGCCCCGCGATTGCACACATAAAACTACAATGCGTAATAAACTGCGTGTAGCCAATTGCAAACGATTCACACACGTAATACAAATTATAGTGCATTGGACAAGAAGCTTTTGTGTTATATTATGTTTTGCTGGTCTTTTGTTTAATTTCCTTAAATCATAAAAGATATTTTTACACAAGTTGTTAATTTGAGATGATAGAGATAATTCGTCATAAACACTCCGGTTCTTTGTCTTTTCAGAAAAATCAATTCTATCACTTCCATTTCTAAGAGAAATACAAAAATAAAATGGTTATGTCCAATTCAAGAGCTGGAAGATCATATTCATTTGATCATTGTGATTTGTCAAAATAGTTGTTTACACTGAGTGATGATTACATAGCATTTTGAGATAACTTGTTCACACTGAGTGATGATTACATAGCGTTTGGAGATAACTTGTTCACACTGAGTGATGCTAACATAGCATCTGATAAAGGTATTCATCTCCATCTAATGTATTGACAATGATACCCCAGACTTAACCATAATACAAAAGACGGTATTCATATAACAAATAATCATTTGACGAAAAAACTAAATTAAACAAAACATTGAACAAGGAATAGTGAGACAACGAAACTAATTACATGGTCCAAATGAATCTATAGAAATCTCCGAGACTCTAGCGCCATCTTACTTACTACAATAGGTCAATCTTATCCTGAGATGTGAGATATATGAAAGGATGATCTAACTGACAATGGAGTTCTAGGATAACACAAGTAGTCAGACTTGGCGAGTGAAACACCGATATGTCATATAGATGAATAGAGTAATTGTGAGGCTGAGTAATAATAAATACAAACTCAATTACACAATGTCAAGTCTAGTAGACGATTATTTCGTCATACATTCTTTATGTCCATAACTTTCACCGACACAATCCTCATTTATGATTACGTTTTTTTTCGCGGTAGGATATTGGCTAGAGCTTTATAAACGTGTACACTTTTAGCACTCAAATTGATTGTCTAGCCTTGGTTAAGCTAATTATATTCAGTTGCTTTCCTTGATGTAACTGACAAAGGGGGACTTTTCAATATCTACTAGATTTGCTGTTATAAAGCCTCGTTGGTCGGCTTTTTTGCAAAAATAACTTGATTAAGTTGATTGAATAAGATATCAAATTTTCAAGTGGTCCACAAGAAAATCACATCGTAAATTGTACTTCCACCAAGAATTAACTGACTTTAAAATATCTAAAACTGTCTCGTGAGGCACGAATGACTGAGTATAAAATATGATTTGGCTACTGATGCTTGTTTGACGTAAAAGAGGGGCAACCAAAGAGCTGTTAACAAGTAAAACACAATAAAGGACCAAATATGCCAATTTGATTGTGTATCAATACATCATTGGACTCTCGCCCATTCATATAATTGGTGGAAGAAGACACAGCCAAACAAAAATTATAAGGTTACCAAATTTGATTTTTATAATAGAAAGAAGATTATTTGTTGTACATAATTATCTTAATCACCATTATTTATATTTCTTTTCTGCTGAACCTATTATCATTTTTTTTTATTCATGCAAAAATGGTAGAATTTGAAGCTCAATGACAAAATGTCCCGGAAACTCAGTAATCTTATCCATCGTTCCTTTCATAACCTTGATCTTATTTTTGAAAAAAAGACTCTTGTAATTGGGGATAATGTTCTTGTTTTTGTTGCTTCATCGAATGGGGGTTCTGATCCATCTTAATTTTTTTCTAAGTAGATCGAGCATTATATTTCATAATGCATTTTGATACTAATTATCACATGTAATAATAGCTGTATTAGGGACAGAAAGTCACATAAAATAATGTTGTTTGTACGTGTAGTGCTGAATTGTCACTTTTTGTTTATATTCTTAAGGAATATTCCATTCGAGACCCAATCAGTGTGGAATATTATGTTTCTGTTCATGAGGATAGTGTATCATGTCTTGTTATGATTTATAAAGAGTGCAGATCACACTATAAGATTCAAGTTCACCAGCTCTACATTTGAAATAACAATTGTCTTAAACGTGTCTGTATTGGAATATTGCGATACGATTTTCAATGACATACTACTGTTACAAATTCATCTTTCACGAAAAAAAGCAATAATATGATTTCGTTTAATTCCAAAATTGCTGCGTCGTTTCTCGCTGTCTAAATGTCTTGAGTGATTTGCACATAAACCCTCGGTCTTTTCAAAAATTTCCCAAGTCGCATAAATAACTCCTTTCGGTTTTACTTTTCGTAATCACGTGTTATCTGCTAAAATCAACTTGATGTGGCTTGTCAGGATAATGGCATCTAAAGTATCGGATTTCTCATTGACATTTTCTACAGATGTTTATTCGTAAATGAATTTTGAATGAGAATATTTTATTTTTTAACTATGATCAATCACCCTCCTCAAGATCCCAGACTCATGATATATCTCTAAATTAGTATTTTAATTTGATGTATTGCTTTTCAACAATAGTAACTAGTCAAATGTTGTGTACATTTATTTAAGTGTTAACAATTAGCGACCCACATTTAACAATCATGTATGAAATAGGGGTTTTCCCACTCAAATGATGAAGAGAAATTAGTGCTTCAACGTTAATTTACAACAAAATATTGATATCAAGAATACATGATGACAAAGCTACTAGACGTATGAATTATATGCTATAATCTTGAAGGCATATAACTTTTTGAAGATTTATCCTTGACGGCCTGGCATTGATGGGAAACCTTTTTGCAAATGATATTATAACAACAACAACAACAAAATTCTGAAATACAACTTCCTTTTTCGACTGTCTCTCAATTCGATCAGACGCTGTCCATATGCTCCATTTTTTAAAAATCAGCATTCAACATATGTTTAATGGGGGAACCAGCTCATTCATTATGGTATACATATAATAATTCCCTGAAACTCCCTTGAGCTAGCTATCATCTTAAGATGGATGCCTCTTTCTTATCTTCCTAGGGAATACCGTTCTCCCACATGTCTTTCTTATTTGAGTGAAGAGCTTTGAACCATTTTACATTTTCAAAGTTCGGTTAGTTCGCGTCGTTATGGCCTTATGGATATTCCGTGATTTTTCACGTCCTTTGCCCTTAATTATAATTCTTAAAAGATTCGTGACAACTTCTGAAATATAACTTCTTTTTTCCGCTGTCTCTCAATTCAGGTTGGCGCATTCCATTTTCTTCCTTCTTTGTCTTCTTCTTCTTAATTTTCATAGCACCAGTATCAAATTTATATTTATTGGGGAAACAACTCATGCATTTAGGTGTACATATAATAATTTGCCCAAACACCTTGAGCTGGCTATCTGTTGAATATGTATGCCTCTTTCTAACTTGTCTAGAGAAGACCGTTCTCTTCCATGTCTTTTGTACTTAAAATGTTTCTAAAATTTATTAATATATGTATATTTATATTACCAATTGCAAAGTAGATTAGCTTGATTTTGCATTTTTTAGTTAACTTGACATAAACAAAACTAAGGAAAGTGAACAATTTAAACTGAGCTCAGGTCGAAACTCATGTTTCCTATAATATTCGAAAAAGGGGGATACATAATGATGAGGTTGGGTAGAGGTGCGAGAAGAAAAAGTTGGTGTAGATAAATAATAGAGTGTTCAGAAAATAATTTGAAAGGAACATTAACACTTCATTATTGTCTGTCCCTTATTATGTTGCGCAGCTGAAATTCGTGATATAATTTGACGTTAATTCAATTTCATGATTGTCAGTAATAGACTTCCTTGATTTTTTACAATTTAAATTTTGTTCTAGAATATATCTATGAGGGCAAAAATTATGAAGTGGACACAGGGGAAGCGTATGGAATTGAAGAAGTGTCTGAGATGCATTAACGAGCAGCAAATCGAGATTTTAAACTGTATGTAACATATGAAATAATATACAGGAGAACTGGAGCATATACATCAACGGGGTTTTAATGAGTGTGCATCTTAAGAGGTGCACCAAAATAAAGAAAACCTATGGGCTAATGTGGGTTGTTAAAAAATGTTTCGTGAGTTTTCAATCAACGTCCAAAATGAATGAAACCTTACCCGATCGCCAATAATTAGAATTCAATCTCACCCTAGCGTGAACCTATCAAAGATGACACTTCTAGCGTGAGTAATGTTCACTCACAAAAGCGGATATTGAATCAGAGCAGTGTGGTATTTTGGGAAAGTTTGATGTTTTTTTATGAACATTTATACACCAAGCATGAAATGAATATCACAAAAGTTATTGGGTTCATCTTTCTACTCATAGTATTTTTATAATAAAATCATCTCTACTTTATGATACAAACGTATAAAATTCATAAGACAACAACTCTTTGTATGAAATAAATCAAGGTTAAAATAAAGATGGCGTTTAAAAAGGTCATACTGCCATATGGTGCGCATAAATCTTATACGTCTTCCAGATGCTAATTCGTTCCAGTAACGGTCAAAAAAGAGTTACACATTTTTTATCCCAATAGTCGAGCCTGAGCCAGGCTTGAGGAATTTTACCACCAGAAGGTTAGGGACGACCCATGATCTGTTCTGTTATGTCCGAATGCTTTTAATATTGGAAGAGATTGGTTTATGGTTTCATTTGTTCATACTTTTTCAAGTTGGGACACAAAATGTTATGAATTTAACTTTTAAAAGTAAATCAATTATTTCCAATACTTTCACTGTAGACAGAATTCGTAACCGTCCATCTTTAAAAAAAAATTAAATGTAACCAATCCAGCAAAAAATGTTATACTTGAAGGTGAAAAAACTAATCTCTGATGGTCGTGGTTGTACTCTCTACGTTTTCTCATTGTTTCTAGTTTGTTTATGTGCTACGGAGATCGGACAAGAATCAAAATATTTTTTCTTATAGATAACACATGGTTGCCATGGTTACAACATGGTTGCCATGGTTACAACAAGGTCACCATGGGTACCACATGGTGACTATGATTACCACATGATTGCCGTGGTTGCCATGGTTATCACATTGTTGTCATGGTTACCACATGGCTGCTTTGGTTACCACATGGTTGCTATGGTTACCACTTTGCTATCACGGTTACTATAAGTTTGCCATGGTTACCATATGATTATTGATTGTTGCCATGATTACCACATGGTTGCCATGGTTATTACATGGTCGCCATGATTACCACATGGTTGCCATGGTTTCCACATGTTTACTTTAGTTATCACATGGTTGCCATGGCTACCGCATGGTTGCTATGATTACCACTAGGTTGAGATAGTTACCACTTGGTTGCAATGGTTACCGCATGGTTGCCATAGTTACAACATGGTTACCATGGTAACCAAATAGAAACAATGTGGTTACCATGGTAACGACCAATAATAATGATATGTGTTATCAGTGCCTTAACAACTAAAAAGTGTGTCCTTTTCGTGTTTAGGTCCACCGTGTATACTTTTTACATCGTGTTCAGCATCCTCTGTAAAGGCAACACATAAATGTCCGCTAGAATGAAAAAGCGTTTACAGCTTAATGTACCTGAAAACAATTGTCGAATACAATGAACAGCTCAACTTATCACAGTTCAACAATGTCAGTGTCAATGTCGGTATTGAACAAACCGTCTGATCCACCTTAATATCGCTGATAATATTGTGTTATACGGAGCCTCACAATGTATTATACCTTGGCTAATTTAGAGGATATCAATTAAGTTTTGTTGCTCATTTTTCACTTGGTGTTGACGATAAGGAAGCGTTCAAATATCATCTTACAACCTCGAGGAGGTGAGGGGTCTGGACCTGTGTAAGAAAGTGTAAGATGAAGGGGGAGGGGGGGTCAAGCAGATTGTAATCTTACACCTTAGCAGGAAATCTCAACCAATCTCAAAAATTTAGGCCGCTTTGATAATATCCAAGGTTGTTGTCCCCCCATTTCAAAATCCTTGCTATGCGCCTGATTATATTGATTGATTTTTAATGTTTTTGATTGAAACTGTTAAAATCCTGGTGCTGATTGTATTG
>JAUUEB010371094.1:0-12346 GCA_032362205.1 Clione limacina
CATATATACTGCTGGGTGAACAGGTGGAGCACGATAGCAATTTTTCACCATGAAAATGTTGTCCCATTGCGGGGGTCAAACCCACAACGCTTTAAGACGATACGATCTTTAGTCCTACGCCTTAGCCACTCGGCTACCTGCTCCACCTGCTTTACACAAATCCTTACTCTATCACTGACAAGACAAGAATCTCAAACTGTTCTCTGTGAGTATCATTAAACTTCCTCCTCAGAGCAACAACCAACCAACACCTACTATACATGGTTTGATAAATGTCTTGAACAGTGTACAGACATAGCAAATTAATCAACTCAATGCAACGAAGTTTTAAGATTATGAAGTTTCTTTTGCCCGCCAATATATAAAGCCATTGTCCATGCGCGGTGACAAGTGTGACAAGTGATCACTAAGAAAATCTAAAAATATATACACTTTTTGAGACAGTAAGCCAACAGATATCGCTGACAGCAGGCTAGACCGATATACCTGAGGCAGTCTTCAGTTGGATAACTCATTTTCCATAAAGATAGACTAAACAGAAACAGTGTGTAGGGCGGCAACAAGCAAATTATTCCAGATTACAATACGTAAGAATGATTACAAACACAAAACATGGTGATATTTAGATGACATGACTATAAAAAATAACATTGACTTCAAATTAACTAAACGATAGCAAAGTCAATCAAATATTTTATGTTAATTAATGAAAGACTATGTAACGAATCTGTGAATTACTGTAACCTTAATGACATTGGCATAATAGTATACATGAATCTATGTTAAATTTGATGAATTTCAAATTGACATTTATAGGCAAAAATGAGTGTCGAAAAATAGGAAGCATGTATCTTTTTAGTCATGAGGCTAATGTACAATTTGTCTAAAATATCTTTTTTCTAAAATTAATGCGAATCTGATTGCTCTTTAACATAATTTTATTTACAAATACTACGTTAAAGCAATCCATATAACGATATCAAAACACGGACATATAATGTGGCAGTTACCTTATAACATTATGGCATTACATATAGTACAATATTAGTCAAACATTGTTGCCAGGCACGTAGCCAGAATTTTGAAGGGAGGGGGGCAATCTTAGATAATATAAAATTAATGGCCGCGAGACGGCCGACATTTTTGAGGTAAGTTATGAATTGTGCAAATTTAGAGCTTTTCCGATCTCAAATGGGAGGCGGAATTCCCGCCTGTCCCACTTGGCTACGCGCCTGATTGTAGCATTACATAGAGTACAATATTATTCTAGCTTTTAAACTCGCTTGGTCCATACAGTCAATGCTCATGACACAAATTTTATTCCCGTTCAATTTTAACGTTTTTGAACTGTAATTATTTGTGAGGTCCTCGGCAAACTGCAGAGGTCGAAAAATGTATGAATACACAAATACACATACACACAATCACATAAACGGGCAAATATGTAGTTGAAAAACAGCAAATCAGATAAATGACTAGAAATCATAATAGTGCAATAATAAGGAGAACAATAATTTGATAGCAATAACAAACTGATGAAGCTGTTTTAGATGCTTTAGACCTACAAGATGTAAACAACAGAGTCCACTCCAAAATCGTAATGCGTATCCCCGACTGGTGATGTTTATTAGTTAGAATGAAAAGCAATCACGTCTAGCCTCTCCCATTGATAAGCATTATCATCAACGTCTAACAGTGAGCATCACTTCAAACTTGAAAGACCCGGCAGAGTGCTTAGATTTGCTGATGATGTCCTGGTAAACAAGCAAGAAAAGGCTGACAAAAACAATGGCAACTACACCTTTTCAAGACATGTGTGCTTTAGTGCCAACTCAATAACCATGCTGTTAAAGCAGAGATGCCAGCAATCATAAAGAGAACAGTTTTAGATTCTCTTCTAAACCCTGGTCTTGTCAGTGATAGAGTAAGGCTTTGTGTAAATGCAGACCCCAGGAATCGTCTGTATGAAACGTACAGTGCAGGCTTAAAATATCATTGAGGAATGCTGCCCAGTTTAGTAAATTGAGGAAAAAGAGGCTTGGATTACGGAAGAGGACCCAACGGACAGAAATTTATACACGTGATGGCGGAACTACGCAGGGAATGCCGTGGATGGCCTGTAGAAGAGGCTTATTCTGCGATTGAAACCCTGATTGTAGTGAACAGCAGACACAATTATGGTGTCGTGTTCACAGACGGCTTAGTACAGAGGGAACAGGTTTGTTGTACAGTGCCAGCGTTGATAGAAAGAGAGAACACGAAGCCTTTGGTGCCACTTAGCAAACATATTTAAGTGTACGTATGGAGGTTAAGACAATTTCTGAGGCCCTATTCTAGTTCACGACCTGTCCCTATTAGCATGCTGTCTCTATCAGAGACTACATAAGCACACTAGACAAAGACGGAGAAATGCTTTTTCTATGCAGGCTGGATCGCGCCAATCAAAGAAAGCTCTTTAAGAAAGGTTATATGGATTTTCCGTCCCTGATATCCAGATGTACAGGGCAATGAGCGGGCTGACAAATGAGCAGGATACGCAGCAATATATTATTCCCTTACCCTCGATCAACCGAAAGTGGTATCCCTATTCAGTGGAAATCTAGCCAGCAGAAGATCAGTACACTACTCCCAAACCCTTGAATTACTGAAGGAGAAATCTCCTCAACGTGGTTAGGGAACACTAAGTCGTCTACGTTGACCAGCCCCTTGAATCATGAACCAACTGCTCATGAATACGATCAGAAGACATAGCCTAAAATAGATTTTGCAGAGTAGAGGGGGGCAGCTATGGACTTGTGCCGTCTGTGATGAACCTAACGCTCATGACTAGAAAGACAAGTAAGATTAACCTTCTAGCCAATCATCCCTAAACCGATTTAATTGAGTCAACAAAAAGCATCTAACGAACAATCAGGCAATAGTAAACAATTCACATTAGTGAATTAACCAATGTATCCAATATTTATGATTGTTCTTTGAAGAAATGGCACAATCAGCTAACCAAAAATCAACCTGCATGCTAGGCAAATTATAACATATTAATCAATCAATCAATCAATCAATCAATCAATCATTCAATAATATAATAAACGTATCGATCAATACACATATCAATCAATTTATCTATCTTTAAAAAAATCAATCAATCAATACATCAATACATCTATCACCCAGTCAACCAATCAATCAATCGACCAATCGATCATTAAATAAATCAGATTATTAACTAATAAACAACTTTAGTAAAGTTATCCTCATGAAATCATGCACTCAATTAATCAGTCATTCGATAATTCAATCAATCAATAGCTAAATCAAGTATTTAATAATTTGATCAATACAACTACGGTCAATAAACCAACATATATGATATACCACTTTGCCAAGAAGCTAGCAACAAGCAAAAAAGTAATCATTTCATTAAATTATATGTAAACACTATTTTCCAGCTCTGATAAGAGAAGGTAAAATAAAAGAGACTATTTCTAAAAACTATCACACAACTGTTATCCACAGCATTCTAAAATAATAGTATGTTTGTTGCCGCCAACCTTTGATTATTTTGCTGTGAAATTAAGTAAATTACTCATTTTACTCCGTTTGACTAATGCACATTGATGCTATTTAAATTAAATTAAAGAAAGCATTGAAACCCCCGTTGATTTATATGTTTGTTTCCTGCCCATATTTCATGATGGGCTACAAATTCACGCTCAATGGTTACTTACACAGTTCATCACCATTTATCTTTTGTTGACTAGAAGTATTTTTATAGAAACCAAATTTAGCTCTTCAAAGAACAGTGTTTTATCAAAAAAATCTTAAAAATTATTTTATTTTTATTACCTGGCCTCATAGTTTAAAGATCAGTAGTCGTTGTGTAGATCTGTGAAAGTTGTCTAACATTGTTTCACATAAATCTTTAATCTAATATAACCGTCTGTTTTGTTGCTCTGCTCACAATGTCCATTGCTTAATGGATCTTAGTGGGTTCTTAGCTTGAAAGCTGTAGATATGCATTGTTACCAAAAACATTTTACGTGAATGTAGCCAACAAAAATCATGATTTAAACGAGTTATGAAAGTTTAACAACCGATTTATCAACTGTTAGTTGAATTTCTATCGTATGCGTGTACAATTGGATCAGTGAGAAACACGACTTTAGAAGCCTGGTCTTTAGCATTGTCATCCTTCTTTTTAGAAGCAGCGTTTGAAGATACGTCGCCTTTATTTGTCACATCTGACTGCTGCGGTGCTGGAATGCTGCCTAGTTCAGAACATTCTACACCAGATATTTCTGCTGGTTCACTTCTTGCAAGTATAGGAGCCGTCACGGACTTAAGTGACGATTTCAAAGTATTGAGACCTATAAACTGCTTGTCGCTGCTATTCGTAGACTTTTTTGACGGACTTTTAGGATTGTGGCCAAAACCTTTACTAGCATTCATAACTGAATCAGAATTATCTTTTGACGCACATGGGTTGAGAAGACTAGCATGGTCTACAGATGACTGAGATTGAACTGCTGATCCTTTTCTACCACTGTCCCCATTATCGATATAATGAGACTTTATATCTCCGTATGGAGGAGGGTTCTGAATATCACCTTTGGTTTCATCACGTTCAGGGGTGGTCCCGAGATCTTTCATTTCAAATGCTTTTAGAAGTTTACCACTGATGAATCGGCCTTTCTGATGCTTGCTGGCTTCTCTGTCTTCATCTTCTTCATCGAGGCTCTGGGTAAGACGAGTGTTTGATAAACCAAACGCGTCACCTACACTTCCAGAACGCTTTCTCTCTGGTAATGACGGTACTTTCAGGCCGAACAGATTTGACCCAGAGTGAACCTTGGGTAGCTTTGTCCAAATATAACCATGATGATGCTTTGACTCACCAAACTCCATAAGATCTCTATCTTTGTTATGATCTCTTGATAATTTATGCTTTTTCTCCTCAGAAATCTTATGAAGCCTAGTGTGAAAATCAAATTTAAATGGCATGTGTTTCTTTTTCTGTTTACTGCCATCTGAGCTCTCGTCTGAATCATCCCCGTCCTCACTAGCGCTTGTAGGAATAGGAGTAGATTCCATGACAAGTTCATTGACCATTTTCTGGTCTTCTATAAGGTCAGCTCGACTACTGACGATACTGGGATTCTTTCCAATCTTTGTAAGACGCTCTGCAGCAACACTCTCCATGGTACGCCGCATCAACGGGTATCGCTCCAGAACCGCTGTGAAGTGTTCTTTAGCAAGTGAATACAAACATGCGTAGGTCTCAGCTCTCACACTAGCCACACGCCGTGCATTTGTCAGCAGACAAATTTCTGCATGAGCATTGATGATCCATTCAGCGTCAAGGCACCATATTTGTGGATTGGTTGGATTGGGACGGGTGAAAAAGTAAAAAAGTATTAGATGAAGGTGTTGAAATGATCAGTTATATGAGCATCAAATCATCATTGAAAGACAAAAAACTTGAACAAATTAATAAATGACACGGCATAATACCATTAAACAAAGTGTTATTCCTATTTACTGTCAATAAAAAACATCTAACCTAAAACTTACTAAAAACGAATTCAAATATACGTTGCTACATATTTTTGTTTAACTCTTTTTATTTTTTCATTTTAAAATGTATGCAAAATGCTTTAATTTTTTATCAACGTTGAAATAATATATATTTTCCAAGTATCGTGCTCAACGTCACTTCTGACCTCAACTAACAAGAAACTTGAATTGATTTAAAAATCAGGTAAACCCAGGAAATATTACATTAATCAAAATCTTTTTATGTTTTCTTTGTTTATACTTTTTTGCATTTCAGCTTGACGTTGATTTATGTTTCTTACTTTATAGTTGATTCGTATACAAATAGTAAAACCACCCACCTCCAAAATAAGAACCATCAGAAAGACTTGTAGCAACTTCTCCATCTGAAGTAATGATGTCCACGATGCCTTCTTGAATGAAGAACATTTTTGTGCCCATAGTTCCCTCACGTATGATATAGTCACCTGGTTGATACACCTGGACAAATAATGAGTCAGTTAGTTACTTTTTATCGGTATTATCGGTTTTTTAATTAAAAAATATGCGCTAGCAGTGTTTCAAATTTTAAAAAATATAATAATATAGTAATCCAGTTGAACAGAGGAACTTGATACCAATCACCAATCTTGAGGTCTCCAAATGACGTATTCCAGAGAATTGCATCATTTCGAGACTCCGAAGATTGGTGAACGCCATGAAAGTGACACTCGGTGCCTAAGTCATATAACTATGTGAGTTGAATACTTCTATGTGTTAAATATATATTTACTTCGACGTGAAATGAACAACCCCCTTTTGTTCTTAATTGTTGCTATTCTTACTTATCCTTATTCCCAAATTCTTCTACTGATGGTATCTGAGCAGCCTGTTTCAGATTATATTGGCTGGTCCACGGAGATCACTCAGTTTCCACTAACTGTGACGAACACTCTTCTCTTACAGTTGCTCAGGGGTTTTAGGAGTATTGTACAATTCTTATGCTGGCTAGTTTCCCTGATGGGTGACACAACTATCGACTCCTATCACTGTTTACCCGGTTTGCCACCAGCCCACTCTTCCCCATATCTGAATACCCGGGTAAGAGGAGAAAGTTAACCTTCTCTAAAGAGCTTTCCTTCGTGGCAGTGAACCAGTCAGCAAATAAGAAGCCTTTTTCCCCTTTGACTATTGTACTCAGGGAGTATGTGACCAAGACGGTCTCCTTATTATAGGTGTAGGTCGTGATTACTAGATATATCTTTGACACCTATGCACAAACTAGATCTGCTGAGTGTTGCTAAACTGCTTAAGGAAATTCCTTCGTTTTCTGTAACCAAGAATACAGAACCCAACTGAATGCTTCTTGGTGATCAGAATACATGTGTTACTTCCCTTGTTACTCTTGATATTTTTGTTGCAGTAGTTTGTCTTTTCAAAGTTAAACAGATATATACATGTTGATAGCGCTTTCAAAGGACAGATCTTCTTACATTTTAAAGATATCAATAACTAAACTCCCGTACCACTCAGGTAAAGAAATTCTCATGTTTTAGCAAGAAAATGTCCAAACATTTCACACTTCTACAAGAGGAGTAAACAGCTTAAACGACATATAACGCACTTAAATCTTATCTGCAACGATAACCAACGATTATCAAAGTTTATATGAACAATACAATAATAAGAAACTTAGGAGCCATGAACGGAGAATATATATAAAAATTATTAACCGTTGGTTACTCACCTCAAATTTGAGCTTACTGACCACCTCAGATACAAACGATGGGTCAGCATTAGTGAAGAAAGGAACTGAAGCCACCAGTGATCGGCAATTATGGTTGACAACTTCCTGCAGATTTGTGATTCAAATTTGCTGATTAATAAGATCTTTTCCATAAAGGTGCTAACATTGAAATCAATCTAAAGTAGATTACAACTAGAAACCTTTGATTTAACTTTAGTTTCTCGATTCTCATTCAAAACTTGGTCAGTGCCTCTTTAAAGTCAATCAATCAACTTACGTTTTAAGAAATTGACTTTGATAGGTAAGTAAGTATTTTGTGTATTAAAATGAATTAGTAAGAATGCGTTGATTCTTTATATTTCTGCAAAGACAATGGACGGCGTGTTATTAACAAACGTTGAGACCAGAGCTCTATTTGTATAGCAAAATTGTGTACAAAAATACCAATATTTGAATAAATCTATGCCAAAAACAGAAACAATAAATTTTAAACACGCGTGCTTTAACTGCGAGTAATCTAAAGAAAAGTTGTCAAAAGTCTGAATGAAGTGATTCAAATTGCTCAAACAACAAAGAAGTATATCTGTAGTATGCCATCAAGATAATAACTACAATAATATGAAGTAAGTGATTAATGACAAAAAGTGATGACACGTCAAACATACCTAGTTTAGACATTCATTCATCTTTCCTCAATTGACTATACAAAATATAAACTTCAGACAAAAATTAACCTCTACATTCCCCTCACGTGAGTTGTTAAACTTACATTCTTCAGAATGATTTAAGCCTTGTAAATATTGTATCCTTATTTGTCTGGGTAAAACTTACACATTCATCAGACATTCGGAAAGCTAAAACAATATGATCTTCATCATTTGTAAAACTTACATGTTTCAGACATTCGTTAAGCTCTGACAGAATAGTCTCTTCGTCAAACATTTTGCCTTGATATCGATGTTCATAGTAGTCTGTAACTCGCTGGCGTAGATTTCTTGGTAGCTTCCTGTAGACCATGTACTCCTCTACTTGTTTGAACTGGATGAGAAACAATTGAAGGGTAAATTTCTAAGTGATTGAAACAATATTTATACCATCCATTCGGGATTTACTTTCTTTGTAAAGTGATCGAGATTTCTATATCCCATGATAATGAATATAAATTCATAAAGCTTTTTTTTTGAACGTCAACCAATATTCATTTCATCATCATCATTTATAGCCTGCTTACTATAAATGATGGATTAGACTGTTCACCAAGAAATGGCACTTCGCCATGTATCTTCCCTATTCATGTTTGCACACGACTGGTCTTAAAAACAGCAATTATCACATATCATCTGTACGCGTTTTTATGCTGTTGAGGATGTTATCGACATTTCTACTTATATTAACTTAAATTAATTTTGAGCACGCAATGAATTGGAAATCCTTTCAAGCCATGATAAAAAGGTACACGAATATCAATGGCACTTAATTATATCCTTTTCTTAGCAACTTACATTGGTTTCTTTATTTGACTCAATTGCCAGCGTGATAATCAGGTTCACTTCAGCGGCTTTCCTTACGGGTGAGCTCTAATGCTTAGATTGTCTAGGGTCATTATGGCATTTGTGGAGTTCAATGACCGCTAGGACCAGACATCTCGGCGAGACTCATCGTCCCAGATGACCCTTTATCGCATTAGGCGTCATTTATATTGTTTGTTTACTTTTCATGTTATTCGGTCAAGCAGTGGATGATTGGTCAAGTAGATGGACGAGACAACTAGATAAATTTGACATAGCTTGATAGGTTCAAATTATAGTTTTCTACATAGTTTTCTATTTCACGTAGACCTTCCTTATCCTCTACGGACGAATGCTTAGACAGTGAGGATAAAAATCGATGAATTCATACCAGGACAAAAATAAGACCAAAAACTTCTAACTTTTTGTTAGCTGAATATAATCATAGAACAAAACCAAATAAAAGTTATAATAGCTAGAACCGATTAATAGAAAAAATTAAAAAGAACGATCTTATAGGTCAAATGCTTACATGTTTAGAAGAATATGAACAAACAGTCCCAATAATACATATTTACCTCAGCGTGATTTTAAAAAACGGCTCGTAGATACACCCAAGTTCCAAGCTTAATTCCACGAAGAGAAGTTAAAACTAAACAATAAGAAGTCTGTAAAGTTTGTCATGCAGATATTGTTCAAAAATAATGTTTGCATTAAACACAAGTTCTGCAGAAAGAAACTAACCCCTTTACCCAGGACAAAAAGGAGTTTCATAATGACAATATAAACAAAGTTGACTTTAGGGCCACAGTATGCCTAAGGCAAATAATTGTAACCATTTTATCAGTAGTAGGCAAAGCTGAAAAACTTAAAACTACATAAAGATATACATGAATGAAAATTAAAATCAGATTGTATAATGAATACAAGTTTTTAAGATAACTGATGTAAGATATTATAATGATATTTTGAAAGTCGCCTGCTAGTAAGACCAACTTTATCAGAAACGCTGAAAGTATATTTGTCCTCAGAAGAAGACTGCAAGCTCCTCCTTTTTCCACTTCAAAGCAGTTACACAGACAACTGCACCGTAATTCTAAAAGGCATGTGATTCTTTAAAAATTAAGATCATATTCAGAGCATGCAAAATACCAAAATCATAAACAATAATACCCACAATTCGTATAAATAATTTGTGGCATTACGGAGATTTACATATTTTGGCTCAACCATTCCAAGTAAACACTAGAGGAGCTCCATATTTACAGGCAGAACGAATGTACTCCTTGTTACACGGCATTGAATCACTGTCTTACTATAAAAAGGACCACTACTCCTTGTTACACGGCATTGAATCACTGTCTTACTATAAAAAGGACCACTACTCTGGAGTTTTTCACCAATATATCATACCCAGAGCATTAAAAACCTTTAAGGAGATGCAAGAAGAAGCGTGAACAATGGCAATTCAGAAGTTGTCCAAAATGCATCGAGGCAATTATCATCGGAAGAAACTAGAAACAAACGATGACTTTTCGAATCTGGAGAGAAATAATCTGAAAGGCAGGAATTAAAGAGAAGAGAGAAAGGTAAATGAAATATATAAATATGAAAAATTGATTGATCAACTCAATTTTAAATGACCTCTCTGATTCTTTAGAAAACAGTGAAAACATTTCTAAGCTTCTTGGAAATCATAGACATACGTCAATTTTCTTAGTCATCTTCCCTTCGACGGAAACAAAAACACTATACTTGAAACTGGATGATTACACTATTATGTTAAGTAAAGAAAACGTTTTAAATGGCAACAAACTATGTATGTCAAAAACTGTGTAAATTGTTTTGTTCCGAGTCGAGAGCATAAGGTTAGGTTAACACACAATCTTGGTTTAAAGAGTATTCAAGATGTTGTCCAAAAACCCTTATTCTCATCATATATGATCAATTGACTATTACGGCGTCTATGGCCCAATACTCCAATATGAGTGGCCCTGTGACAGGATGAGACAATATGATTGTAAATTGTTTTGTACCCTGTCAGGGTTCGGAGCAAGGAGAAATATAACCAACAAAATAATTGACGTCATCCGGCGCAGTCAAGTCCCTTTCACGGAATAAAGTATTTGACAAATATTAGCTGCTCTTTCAATTTATATAGAACACTTCTTTATTATGTTTTTTTGGTATTTTACCTTTTTTAGCTGTTTATATGATCAAGAGATGGTCCTTGAGGTAAGGTGCAATGAACATATGTCACGTGACGCACCCTTTGAATCTTTTGGTGTGTGGGAATGAGGGAGAGCTCTTATCCCGTGACAAGAAGCATGGCATCAGTAACCTAAATTAAACTTATAACTGATTAAAGAGCAAAATCAGTAGGATCTAACAAAAATATTTCATTTGGATCATTCTCTCCCATAACTGTCTGAAGTATCATTCTACTAAAACTAATCAATGTTCTGCTAATATACACTCTTATTGCGAGACTACTAGCTAAACGGGGTCATAATTGTAGGAGAGAGCCGGGGGAAAATATGTCTGTCCAAAATTAACATTGACTTATGCAATCAGAAGGTTACAATTTAATTGGCATAGATGAAGTCGCATGGAATCATGACATGGAAATTGATTACACAGAAGACCACCGCGAACATTCAGAGACAAACGGTAGGAAACAGTATTCCTGTCAGCTGCACAGGAAGACAGAAAAAGTTGACAAAACCTTTCAAAATAGAAAATCAGACCTTTGTCGTTATTGTGGGTGAGTGTGTTGGTGAGTGAATGAGGAATCGCAAAAGTACAACAATGTTTAGATCACCTGAAGAAAAAATTGACTGATCAACTCAATTTTATATTTGATGTTTTTGTTTTATTGTCGGCTAATAAACATTGAATATGTGTCTTTTGTAGGGAAAATCTTTTCTTCAATTGATACTTAAGTCCTATCACTCGTTTGGGATACACGAAGGATAAAGTTTAATGCGTTTACTTATTTTCATTTTGCTGTATTTCGATTGTGAACGAATTCTGGTATAATAAAGAGCTTAGCAACCAAATACTTTTTAGTATGCTTCCTTTACACAAAATCACAATTACATCTTGAGGACAAGCTATTTGGTTGACTTATGGGCATTATCAGTCAAAATTAACTATGATCAGCGGAAGAGAGAAGTTACGATTAGAACTGATCAGAAAATGTCCCAATGGAAGTTCTATTCCTTGGCTAACAAAGGACACGCGAGAAAAGTCAGGATAAGGAAGCAACTTTCATTAATGATGAGACATTCCTATGACGGATGGGCAAAAACATGATTCCCGATCATCTTCTAAATGCACAACCTCTCAGGAATCATTGCCTCAAGCGGCTTTCAAGTGTAAATGCAAATACTGAGGGCTTAGAGGGATAATTAATAGACATCTCCAAACGGGAGCAAGATTGGGTCTAAGAACTCAAGAAAAGACAATTGCCTAGAAATCGTTTTGAGATAGAAAGATAGATAGATAGATAGAGATAGAGAGAGAGAGAGAGAGAGAGAGAGAGAGAGAGAGAGAGAGA
>JAUUEB010371205.1:0-12342 GCA_032362205.1 Clione limacina
TGGATAGAGTTTCATTTTTTTGTTCATGTATTATATTCTATGTATATGTATTTTATTACTTTTATCTACATGTTTAAAATTGTAAACCGCCTGGAGCCACTAGGGGACAGATTAGCGGAATATAAATACCATTATTATGATTATTACCATGTAGTGTTTTGTAATCACTTTTGACCATTCGTAATAATTGCTGTCTTAGCATTTTCAAGAGGCAAATTTATTTCATTTTGTCGGAATAATCAGATCTCAGATTGTACAAAACTGATGACGATGTTTCAAACGTCTCCATCGATTTGTGTAGACTTTTGACAAAAACACAAGTTTGTTCATTTTTTCGCGTAACTTTTTCCACTCAGTATGTATATATATATTATATATATATATTTATATAAACTAGAAAAAATTAGTACTAATAGAGAGTACAACCACAAACATCAGTGAAAATTAACAACTCAAGGCTCAAGGGCACACATATTTTCAAAAAGTTGTCAAAGTTATTTTAGAAAGTCCCTAGGAGAGCATGTGTGCAATATTTCAGGGTCTGACTTCAAACTATGCGTCCACTGCGTACAGAACGCACATTAAAAACATAAAAGGAACATTTCTCTGACAATTGTTTTTCAAAAATTGATATTACACATTTTAGGGAACCACGATACATACCTCTGTGCAAGAGGTCAGATTTCTATCTTTGACGAGCGATGGAAACACAGCGTGATTGCAAACATTAACAAAGATATATAGCAAAATAATTAATTGGGCCATAACTCTGTCAAAAATTGGTTATTCAAACAATTAGGAAAGATCTTTCTTTCTAGAAGAAGTTACTAGTTACTAGAAGAGCCTCTGTACAAAATGGGGCCACAGGCTGTTGGCAAAAATGCACAAAGACATATAGCAAAGTACACAAAAGGATTATAACTCAGTCAATTATTCACAATGTGTTTTTTTTTATATAAAAACAAGCATTTTATACTTGTTTTCTACCATCCTTTTAGAAAATGAAAGAGATCCGAACAAAATTACTCAAGTTATCACGTAAATATACAGACACGACACACAGACACACAACCACACATACACACATACACACATACACACAGACAAACAGATAAACAGATACACAGACACACAGACTTACAGCCATGGAACTACATACATATAGACACACAAACAGACAAGAATAAAATATACCAATACGCAATATAATTGTGGCCATAGAATAACATTTATTATAGGGCTACTTCATATTATATTTAAGATGATGGGTGTAAGGTTGCCCAATTAAACTTCCGTTTTTTGTTTTATTAATTCGTGTCTTGTAGGATAAATGGTATTGATGTGTTTGTACTTTTGCGTAAGTGATCACAGTATTTTTTCATTATTGTATTTGAATATTGAGAATGAATAGTAAAAAAGAAAACTAGAAAGGACACAATTAACAGAGAATCTTTATACATCCATAATCATTTGAATTAAGAACCAAGCAATTTATCAACTGTCAAATGTCCAGAAGAACAAATGACAGCCCCAAAGAAGTGGTTATGGCAATAGAATAGTATAGACCTTCTGGGCTCCTCAAATTGTTTCAGGACCCCCACTAAGTATTTTACTAAAAAGAAGAAAGGCATGGGGGTAACCAGTCAAAGCCGCCACGGTATGTATTCATGTGAGTTAACGTATTCCATTCTTATAAGCCCAATTCTTGTCCGAAAGAACGTGCAACACACTGAATATTTGTGATCAATGTTGCCATTGCTATAGTCAGCATTTGGTTGCCTCTATTTCTTCTCTTCTCTCTTTGCCACTTTGTCCTTTATTATTTGCTGCTTCAAAGCAATGTTTTACGATGGTTCGCTACATTTGGATCGGTCAACACAAAGGTTTTCACATGCACTGTCATCAATTGAACAGTCTTTGAGATCCGAGAGTGCACTTCATATAATCTTTGTATCTCCTTTTGGAGCACCAGTTTCCCTCTTTTCACATGCCGTATCTGAGTAGTTAATGGCTCTGGGAATCCGTATCTTGCATTCGGACTAAGTGTACCGCACATCTCAACTGATCTTGTTTTCCAGTATGCAGTTTATGCTAAGAGCATTGACATGCTCCATGGTTTATGTGTCTCGTTTCTTATTCTTCAAGATATTTATGTATAACTACTACTAGAAACTGCATCATGCGCTCAATTTGTAAAACGGGTGTATCGATCCGTCATCTTAGCAGTCACTATCTTGTCATAAAAATTACAATGTCAATCATTATTGTTTTCTTTATCAACAAAGCAAACTCACTGGGCAGAAACAAAGAAATTTCACTTTTTTATTGGAACAAAGTTAAGGATACTTTATTGTAAAAACATAACATAACGATCCTATACGTCAGGACACAAAATAGATCAGGAGTGATAAATGATAAGTAATGAAACTGAGTTGACATATTAACAATATACCAGGTCAACCCTGGTAACAGATTAAAAAAAACGCTGAGTATTATGAGAAGACTAGCTCCAACATCTTGAGTTAGCGTCATAAACGACAGTAGCTTAAATCAATATTTCAAGGGGCCGCAGTACGTTGTCTACAAACTAGCTCCAAAATGTCCCTGTTTTATCACTTGCAACTTTGATCAATCGGTCGATGTTTTAAATCGTAAAAGGGAATGAAAAGGGCATGGGAAGGCGGGTAGGAACATATATATTCGTTATATTAATATAATATGTTTTACAGTAACGTGTAAGCCAAAAAAGGACATGAGCTTTAAATAATGCTACCGCTTTTATTTCTCAAAGTTTGTACAAGTTTGTAGGAAAATCGATATTGCCATTTTTATTTATTTTTGAAAATTGTTAAAAGTACATCATAATGTTAATGAATTAATATCATTTTTTACAGTTAATCTAATTCGTGTCTAAATGCACAGTTAAAAATACTAAGATACACGTTTACAAGTTATGGAAATATTACAGCAAAATTTGGACATCATTATAGTAGAAAAGGCAAAAGGAAACAGTAATTTATAGGTACATGTATGAACAATGTGTGCTAACAGTTCTCATAAATGTATCGTTTTGATAGCAGTGCTCATATCATATGCGTCATTGAAAGAGCAACATTTTATCAGTACTTTGTGAAGATATATCTTTAAAGTATTGTTCACAGTTTCATGACCGAATGAAGTTTGTCTGATATCAATATTACAGATTATTTATAAAAAGGAAAATTAATGAACAAAGAGGGACACGGGAACCAGACTTTCTTGTGAAAAACTTTAGCAGAAGAACAATTATGACATGACAATATGTAAACATAACTGAAGATTACTAACACCCTATGCCTCCAAGACTAGAGCCAAAAGGAGGCCATTTTATGAAAACAATATTGAGCTTGGCGAGGCCATAATAATATCTTTTTCAGTCGTAAGGTAAGAAAAATGGCAAGAAATTATATGCAAGAATAAGCCACAGAACAGCAAGAAAGCATGGACCACATGTAAGGAAGTGAACACTAAATAAAACGCCAACACAAGATTAGCTGCAGCAGCATCAAATAAAGGGACACATCATCCAATCTGCAATGGGAAACAGTTGCACATGAACGGGGGACACAGAACAGATATCAAACGTAAATGGGCCGCATCAGGGAAGAGAGAGAGAGCGGATGATATGAAACAATTTACAACCAAAGAGCTCCAAGAGGCCATAAAACACATGAAGCCCGGAAGACAGCTTGACGGTTTCACAACAGAGATAATTCAACATTTGGGCCCCAAGACTAGATCACGGCTTCTTGCCGTGATCAACAACCGTGCAATATCCTGTATCATACCTAAGACTTGGAAGAAAACCAAAGTAGTAGCTCAACTCAAACCGGGCAAGGATCCCAATAACAAAAAGAGCTACTCATGATCTCCATCTTTATACTCTGCCAAGCTGTAAGATCGAATGATTTTAGCCCGTATGTCCTCCTCAGTGGAAAGCCAACTGTCCCCAAACCGGGTTGAATTTCTCCCAGAGCGATGTTGCTGTGACATGCTTCTTAAAAAGACTCATGCAGAACGGATACACGAACAGAAAACAACGATGCTATGCTCGTAGGTCTCACAACTGCATATGGGAGATATCATTGCAAAAAGAGGGAGCGTAGCGACTCTAACGACTAATTGAGGGAGTGTTTATATGTCTTTCAAAGTAAAACATTGAACGCAGACGCTCAATTATTGATACATTTTACCTACAACAAAGTACGGATTTGCATATCAGTATGCCTGAACTTCTGTTACTTGAGGTAAGAAACGTTCAGGCCTTATGTCTTGCTCTCATTGTGTCATTCAGTCGCCCGCTTTCAAATCGAAAAGGATTTAGTTTCAGACGTTTTCTTCCATTTAAACACATTTTCTGCAATGATTTTCAAAAGATTCAAGTATCCCCAAGGTTTCAGAAGGTGAGTCAAACATTGTCTACAGTACATACACGAATGCCGGTTTGGAATTGAGTGATGTCACTCATGCCCGGATGTCAATTAAGACTACAGAGCAAATGTTATTGTGATACGTAGAAAGGCACATTTTGATATGTATTTCCCTGTCTAGTTTCCACTGAAATGTTATAACAAACTAAAAAAAAAGATTATAAATATTTTTCCAGAAAGTGCGATCAAGTTCTCACTACTGCTAAACGTATAATTCGCACTGTCATTGTGGCTAATACAGATCGAGGTTTTTTCAGGTATAATAAAAGCAGGAGACATTCTTTTCGAGACTTAACTTAGTGCGTGTAACATTTAAGAAGGGACTTCTAGGCAAAAAAAATCATAATGAATATCAGAATGAAAGCGTGTTACACAGACAGTTAGTAGTATAGTCTGCTTTAGGCCAAAATCAACATTTTAGCGGGTAAATGTCAATTCAAACCAAATATCACTTATCTTATATGGATATTAATATATTCTTTGAAATAAAAGAAGCCAAAAATATATATTCAATAAATAAATCTTATGTTAATGCAACAAGTTGAAAGTTTCTTATGTTTACAGCTAATTACATTGAATTCGGGGCCATCTTGTTCTAGAAATAAAATTGACATTGTAAATATATTTCGATATCTTTAGTGTTGTATATATGTTTATTGTTAATGCCAAAAAAACAGAACCTTGACGCGACGTTTTGGGTATAAAAAACATGTATTTTTATAAAAAGACTAACATCAAGAGAGAGAACAAGTGCATAGAAAGACAGTACACATATAGTTACGATGCATGTCATAAATTTTGAAGTCTGAACAGCACATACAATCAATACTATTATCCATCCTGTCTAGAGTATTCACTCTAGAGTCGTTTAACTGTGGATTATGTCAAATCGATAGATTAAACCTAATCAAAACAACAAAATCAGATTTCCTGTACAAGAATATATAGTCTCCACAAAACCGAGATAAACAAGGGGACAAAATGAAAGATATTTTTTTTAAATATTTTTACAAGAGGTAAGGAAATATTAATAAGTTAGAATGCAAATTAACGAGACAAAAAGAGTTATTTGACTGACAAAAATGTAAAGAAAAATGCTCTCGGAAAAGCTATAATATCACCCAGCCAGGCGATAAATCTAATATACACAATGACTTCAATACAGTTAGACAAAATCTAAAACAATTATGTGGGCGGATATTTAATAGAATTTCATCGAGTGTAGACAAAATTTATATCATAGAGGTTAAAACAACACAACTTAAGCTTATGCATGTTATTTTACAAATAATGAGTTTTAACTTGACCAATTTGAACCCACATTTTGTTTACATTAGCGGCGTGTAGGAGTATAATATTGGTATTGATGTGATTCCATTTTTGGCGATATTGTATAATACGTTTGTGTGTGTATTCACCTCTAGAAACTGCAAAACGCGCACAATTTGTAGTAAAGAGTGTATCGCTTCGTCATAACGGCAGTCACTATATTACGCTAAAAACATAATTACGAACAGATTCAAGTTTAAAGTACGTAGACAGGGAAGATAAATATATATATTCGTTATGACATATGTAAGGTAATTATAAGACAGATATCTAGATATCACTATTATAGATGCGAAGATGGATTGAACTGTATGCATAGAGATATTTCATAGCTTTGGTTGGCGGAGCTCATATTTACTGTCTGTCAGATGCGCCATTCAAAGGAAACAGTTGATTAGTACCCTGAATAGATAGTTTGCCTAAGAAATGTATAGGATTAATCGACAGAGTGGACATAGTCTGGGATCAATAATACAGATTGTCTATAAAATAGATTAAATTGATAACAAGGCTCACCGGAAAAAATGTTCTGATTGTACACGTTCTTGATATGCATTGAAAAATCTTCAGCTGAAGAAAAGTTGTACAATAGTAAAAAAGACTAGTGAGGTTTCACCTTTTAAAATACCTCACGGCGCAGTGCGATAAGAGTTACGTCCCCTAAAAGGCTAAACAGGAATACAGAACTTACAAACCGGACACATCTTAACAAATGTGTCTTAACACATGGTTTCAAATTACTCCAAACGTTTTAAATCGTAATGGTGCAACTAGAGATATTGATGTTATTGTCATATATTTTCAAACTGCCATCACATGATGACAGTGAATCATGAAGCACAAAGTCGAATAATTTTACCTACATCAAAGTTAGGAGAACTTGAAGTTTGCAAAGCTTTAGCCTTTTTTCATGCTCTCAAAGGGTCAGAAGTACCTCTGAAAATTTAGTTGAGATGAAATTAGATTCAAAGAACCCTTCCTGTGTCAAACGTTGTCTACAGACAATACTTGAATTTGAATTTGATTGGTGACGCTCTCGCCAGAATGACAATTTAAACGCCCACTAATTGTCATTGGGATACGTAAATAATTTTTGTTTAAATATTTATTTATAGAAGACTAACATCACCATCTTGATTAAGCGTCATACACAACGGTAACTGAAATCAATATCTCAAGGGCCGCAAAACGTTGTTTACAAAGTTACTCCTTTGTTACTCTGTTTTATCGTTTGCAACTTTGATCGCACGGTCGATGCTTAGAAAACAAAAATGGCATTGAAGGGGAATGACGGCGGGTTAGCAGGTACAAGTTTATTTAAGAGATAATGCACACAAAAATGTACAACAAGCTTACGGATAGTAAGACAATAACATACTTTTTAAGCAAAGCCGTTATAATTTCACAAGTTTGTAACATTTTTAGTACGCAGTACAATCAAGCCTGACTAAAACAACCACCCTTTGTACCTTCTAAAAGTTGCCACTTTTGAGAGGGGCCCTTTTTAGACTAGACTTATACATTGTGATATAAGGTAAAAATCTACTACAAAGTGGCCTAGATAGGGGAGGCAGAACAATTCGATGAAGTACACGCATGATTCGAACCCGGTCTTTTACGCATTGTGATCGAGTTAACTGACAACGATGATTCTGAGCCTACAATTCACACACTTACAATATTATTAAGCTGAAAATTAAGCTTTATTCGGATTTAATTTTAACAAAAATATTGCATGGACTTTTTTGAAAAATAATGTTCACCTTGAAATATTGCTGAGCTCATGCATTTTACTGTTTGTTGAAGAAAATAATTGTTCACAGCCAGGGAGTAATCTCTCATACAACCTGCTGGAGTTGATATCTCTACATTCGTCGTCCAAAGTGCCCAAACATGAAGAAAACAAGGGGGTTCAAATCAAACTTATGACAGATATAATTGCCATGATTTATCATAGGTGTTCAAGGTTAAATTTAATGTTATCCTAATACCTATTTTGCTGCATTGACGATGTGTATACAGCGTTTTTTCCAGACCACTGATTTGCAACTTTAAGTATATACCGTTGCATTTGCTGTTCTTCAAAAGGTGAATACTTGAAGGAAATAAAGCCAATGACATGAACAATACATTTCAACCTTTTATTCCGTAAGTAAAAAACGAAATGTATTCCTGCTTGATGAAAAATATATTGTTGGTTTCAAAGATCTTAACAAAATAGTATCATATTTAAAAGCTATTTCTAAAAGTGTCTTAATGCATTGTCCTAAAATATAAAATATATGTTTACAAGTAAAAAAACATATTTACAAAAGAATAAGGACACTCGGCAGATATGAAGATAAGGTAAATAGATCGAAAGAAGAAAAAGAAGTATCTAATAAGAAATTGTGAACATATTTGTAAGACAGATAGCTCTGTAGTTACAGAAACAATATTTCTAGATATATGATGAATTGTGCGCTCACACCTTTTTACAATTTTTACAAGACTTATACACGATTGCACGACAGACTAAACATTGTCTCTGGTCAATATAACAGTATTACATGCAGCTTTTACCTCAAACAGTTCAGATTATATTCTACAATATCAAGAATAGCCTATACATAACTTGTCTAATAAGTCAGACTTAAGGTTCCGCTTAATGATCTACATATGTAGAGAAACGTTTTACTCAGACAATTACACATTTATAGAAATTGTAGTAAAACGCCATTTTTCACGATGAAACTGATATATATTTTTTGATTGGTAGCCAATGCTGGTTTTCAAAATACATATTTTTGTATATCAAATTGCTGAACTTCTTGCACTGAAGTTTGCAAAGCTCTGGCTTTATTCAATACTCTCACTGGGTCAGACAGCCCTCCTACTTTCAAATTGAAAGAAAATTAGTTTCAGTCGTTCCCTTCCCTTTAGATGATTTGTCCGCAATAACGACCAAATAAATTCCCAGTATCCCCAAGATTGATAAATGTTTACTAAACTTTGTCTGCAGACATTACTCGAATGACTGTTTGGAATTGATTAATCTCGATCATGCCCGGATTAATTAAGATTGTGATAAGAAGAGAAATGTTTGGTATTAGACGAGAGTTACCGTTTCATTTTTATTGTTCTGTTTATATACCTGCCACAATAAATCTTTAATATTATACACAATCTTACTATCCGTGCATTATGAGCGTGGAAGACTGGACAAGATGCCCTTATAATTGTCTGACCGACTGATTGAGCCACACTAAACGAAATTAATAATACAAATACACTTCCTGAGAATTATATCAAGTTATTACTACTACTAAACTTATATTGTATTATAATCTGGCCCAAAGCGCCTACAATAAAACAGCTTTCTCAGTTTCATTGCCCCATTGAGTATTTTCATTGTTAATTTGTGCAAACACACTATGGTCCATCGTCAAAAAAATAAATCTGAAATCTGGCACAGACGCTTATTTTGTGAGTCCCTAAAAACTATAATCTCAATTTTTGACAGAGTTATGTCCCTTTCATGAATTTCATTTACGTTTTCACGCAATGAAGTTGCACATAGAGTCCTCTGGGTACCTTCTTAAATTACTTTTTTAACTTTTTGAAAATATTCTTTTACATAGTTATCTCCCTTTAGTTGTTCGCTATTTTGTTTTGTTTTTACTTTTCTCTTGTGGTCGAGGTTGTACTCGTCAAAAAAGTGAGACCGGTGACAGTCAGTACATGTTTAAAAGAAAGAACACAACATGTCTAAAACAAAGTTTTGTCCAAAGAAAAACTGTCGTAAAAAAATATATATGCACGGTAAAAAATTATGCCACAGTAAAGTTGCAAAAAAGCTACAAAAGAAAATAATTGCGAAAAATTGTGTACGTGGCTTTAAACAACATCTACTTTGGCATGATGTTTTGTGTATGAGAATATTTACGTTCTTACATGTTCATTACACCTATAAATGCAACGTTTTTGCTATAGCGTGCTTTTAGTTGTACATATATTAAGGTTGATGGAAATACGGAGGGAGGACGAAGGGACCAGTAGATAGAAGTTAGATAAATTGATAGTGACGCTGCATGTATAATAAATTGTGTAGTATAAGAAACACATGGAATCGATACTATCATTCCATCCTGTCCATAGACACTCGACTTGTTCAACGATGAATATGTCAAAGAACGAGAGATAGAACCTAATCACAACGACAAAATCGGATTTCCTGTTCAAGATAATACAGTCTCCACACAACCGGGATTAAAAGGGGACATAATCAAAGATAATCATTTTCAAACGATTTTTGCAACGGGTTTTGAAATATCAACACTTTAATGCAAATTAAAGAGAAAAGGCTTTATTTGACTGCCAAAAATGCAAAGGAAATTGCTCTCGGAGAAAATAATAAAATTAGCCACCAAAGCGAATAATCGATTCCACGCAATGGATTCAATATAACAAGATAAAACCTTAAACAATTCTGAGAGTTGCCTTTTGTCGAGTGTTGACAAAAAAGATCTTAAAAGGTTTGAACATCACTACTAGAGACAATGTATGGTTTTCCAAGATAATTGGTGTTATGTTACCCATTTAAAACTACGTTTTGTTTATGTCGACTTCGTGTAGGAGATTGGTATTTATGTGTTTGTACTTTAGCGTAACGATTACATAATTGTGTGTCCATTTCTTTTATACCCACTACTAGTAACATGACTAATGAAAGTGTCCTAGAAGAACTGGGTTTACAAAGACAGATGCTAAATGAAGTCAACCAAAAAAGATTCAAATACATGGGGCACGCTATCAGAAATGCTAAAACAATATTGATGTCAGCAGTACTTCAGGGCAAGTTGGAGTCAAAAGAAGGAAAGGAAGGCCTCACTCATCCTTGATAGAGAATGCAAAGAAAGGAACCGGCCTTCCACTTCATGAGATGATTTATCGAAGCAGAGACCGAATAAGAAGGCGATCAATTGTGGCAAGAAGTGGGGCTCAAACGGACGACCCTGGCCATTGAGACAGGTAACGGGTAACTAGTAACTGTATTACGCATTAAAATTGTAAAAAATAGTACCACGCTTTGTCTTATTTTGAACACAACAATGGCAATCATTTTTGCACCCGTCATCTGCCTATCATAATCCGATATAATTAGTGCTTGCGAATGAGGGACACTTGGTTCAGAACCGTTATTGATCCCCCTAAAACTGTAAGCGAATAGCTACATCTCTATAACAATGGCGGCAATTCTGCGGTTGTTGGTTGACTAGTCAAGTACCCCTTTGTTAAGTATAACTTATTTTACGGAAATAAGTCAATATTCTAAGAGGGAAATGCCTTTCAATCGATCTTTTTTCTCTATTGTTTTTGTTAATATGCAGTTCTTTCATCTGATTTCATCGGGGGGACTTTGTTCTCCCTGTACCTCCTAAGTGGCCGCCCCTGCTGAAATGCTAAAAGAACTGAAATGGACACCCTTAAATGAAAGAAGAGCAAGCACAAAAATTACTTTAATCTAAAAGCAAGGAACAACCTAGTATATATACCTTTGAACCACCAAAAATCCAATACTCGTAGAACAAGAGCAGCCTCAAATGGAAGTTCTGTTGTCATACCAAGATCCGAGTCCACTGTGCATTTGTACTCCTACTTTCCAAGTACAATCAGGTTGTGGAATGCCATCCCAAGTTCATTAAGTAACAAATAAAAGCCCAGTGTTTTTATTCGAGACGCTTTTGTGACACATGATGCAATACCTCAAATTGGGTTGTTTCATGTTCGAGGCCTGGATGCCCCCCTAATTGAGATCCAAATGCTCTAAATGTGTACCATTCTAAAAATCTAAAAAATTTTGTCACTTCGCAGCCTTTGTTTTCATAATATTCAAGGATCCCCCCATTTCAAAATCCCCTCTACGCTCCTGAAGTCACTCAATTGTGTATCATTAATGATAATTATGCATTAATCAAAACGAAAACGTATTTAGATAGAGCCCAAGCTAGGAGGGAATCTAAATCTTAGATATAATTTCATAAAAAAAAAGTCAAAAATCATGACAAAAAAATCTGTAAAAGTGTACAGTGACATCATAAAATCATTATTGAACAATATAAATAGAAATGGAGTTGCATTTATAATACTACAACGATGTTTATAGATCGTTTTAGTATGGTAAAAAATGCTCACATATTTTAGAGACACACACAGACACACAAGCTTAAAATAACACTCTCGTTATGTCTTGCTTGGCATCATTTGTTTGTGTGTAATTGTTGCTTTTATAACTCTATCTCTTCTTTCTACACCATACACTGTGGCACAGGCTCTTATCACTGCCTGGACACATCACTCTATGCTTTGCCCATGCACCAAAAAGTTTTGAATGTTTTTCATTTTTGTGTCTATGATGTCTAATTTTAAATCTTTTGACAAGCTACTAGCGAGCAATGGCTCTGTTGGTTCCGTCCACAAAATGAGGTTCAGCTGCTGTCCCTATGGAATATGAGATTGATGAAGTATTCAAAAGAATACCCTCCAACGCATCAATCTACACAGC
>JAUUEB010371316.1:0-12342 GCA_032362205.1 Clione limacina
ACAAACAAACACACACACACACACATACACACACACACACACACACACACACACACAATCAGACCCGTCACATACCCTCCACAAGTATGAAATACTGGTGTAGGGAAAATTAGAAGGATAGACAGAAACTAGGTAACCCAAACTTTAAGATAACAAGAAAAAACGACAAACAATCCTGACATAATATGGGGCAACTATGTAAGACTAAGAAACCACTTTTTTTTTAAAATAATCCTTACGGTGGAAATAGGGATTGAGCCAGAAATTGTGTTTGTTGGATGATGTTACGAGCTGAGCGTAGGTGCATTCAGGTGTTATTTATTGATTGTGTTAGATCTTGAAATAAGTAACATGTTGATGATTTTCCCAAATAAAATCATTAAAATGACTATTGAACACTTTTTATTATACTTTATCAAATAATGTCAATGTACACACAGGTAACGTGATATCTGAAAGCATTGAAAACTTTTTTGGATTTATTTTTTCAAAAGCTATAACAATGTACAGTGTTCATTTTTGTCGAGAAATACCAGCGTTCCAGGGTAAGATCACCAAATGTCAAATACAGTTTACCTTTTGAGGACATTGTGGGATCAGAAAAATACCAAAAAAACACAACACCAGGTCCGTTTGGTGGATGCATACACCCAGTCTTCCCTGGATCCATCCATACAAATGATTCATGTATTGTTATAGTGCTTTTCTCTATTTGTTTGTTTGTTACGGTCGTCTGCTATCAGCACGACTGAGGCAACTTTGATATGGTTACTTAACTTGCGTTTGTGAACTCCTTTAAACGTTTAGCTTTGTAATAGCGTCTTTCGCCATAAAATCGGCCTCCATCTAAAGTCATGAGAATTTGTGTGCTAAATATTGTAATTCATACCTCTATCAAACACAGTTGATCTGAATCGACAGTCAATTAAAAAAAACTGTCAAAGTGTCAATGATATTTTCAAATGTTATTTTCAAAAAGATTCTTTTACAAACTGTCAACCTGCGCACACTGGGGATGAATGCTTTGTGTAGGACCAGGCAAATATTGGTAAATGCGCAAAACCTGAGACAATGCATCCCTTTGAAGATGTGGAATATTTATAAACTGTTAATTAATAATCAAGTAAATAGGCATAAATAGTTGAAATATTTGGGGCAAACATTGATTAAGATGTCTATAGAATGACATAGGTTTCCTCCTGTAGAAACCGCTGTACTTTGCATATTTTCTTTTCAACTGAAACCTTCTTTTTTCTTTCACTTAGTATTCCTTTTTCAAGATATTTCACATTGGTTCTAGCACTTTCTCCTTTTTATTCTAAAAATATCATTTCCTTTCCCCTTTCTTTGTCCTTTGCTTTCCAATACATGTTTTATTGATATTGAAATTATATCAAATAAACTTGAGCATGACTTAGACCAATGGGAACTCCTATCATCATGATTGTATGAGCAGTTTAAGCTATTTAAGACCACTTTTTAAATTTATATTACATTTGATAACTTGCAATTCATGAGCTTTAATAATGCAGACATAGTGTGTGTCAAATTACTAACATTTTATTGCTTACGCTCTCACTAACCCCATTGGAAGTGGTACATTCTTAATTAAAATACATTGTGGGATTTTTTTTTCGCTTAGTCAGTCAACTCTTAAATGAAAATGATGACATATCACACATTTAAAGTTTAAAAATCTATTAGCTTGTTTCTTTCAGTTAATTTTACAAATTGATTCTCAATAAGCTAAATAAGAATTAAGGAGAGGGATCGTTAGAGAAATACAATTTTATATTCTAAGGGCGTTGTTGATTTTATAATCAAAACAATATACACATGTGTTCTCTTTGTCTACGATTTCATAGCTACATTCTTCATATGTTCTAATTTAATTACACAACAATTTGTTATGACACACTTGGGCACACACCCACCTCCCATCAAACTGCCAGACGCCAGAGTCTGGGCATCTGCTCGAGTCTAGAGGTCACGTCAACTTGTTGTGTCTGAGTCTGACACGAGGTCGTAGTTCATTGTTTCATTCTCGTTCTGTATCTTGAATAACGGTCAAGTAGAATACCATATATTTTCATACCAAAAGTATCACTTTATTTATCTAAATTGTTAGTATGTCTGACGGGACATGTTTAGTTTTCGTTCTACTTTAAGGACATGCCATCCATATTAATGTCTCTCCGTCGACATAGTGAAAACGTTTGCCTTTAGTTGTTCAACTGAGAGAAAAAATCATGAGTTTTGCACTTTTCTCTTAAACAGATGCTGATTTATATCAATGTTACTAAAGAGGTTCGAAAATTGTATTTATATATACAGGTTATCGAAAAACAATTGTTTTTTTGTTATTACAAAAGTATTGATTTGAAAAACTCAAAAATTGTTTATCAAAACTTGGTGAAATTTTTTATATGAATTTTGTAATCGTTCAAGAATAACTTCGTAGGAAAATCATTGGCGTATGTTGAAAACATTTCTCTGCAACTCTTACAATAGATCCGCTTAAATCGGATTTGCATTTATATTTTACTAATAAACTACTTTTGTGTTTACCTATATCTATGGATAAAAATATTGTACCTGCTAAATACAACTGATATGAGACCGATTGTCCACCAAATCTTAGCCGGTTAGAAAAAAGTGCAAAATTATGGGGTTTTCATACTTATGACTTTTCACTTAACTGAGGTATTGTCAGGCGTTAAGCGATGATTCCTGATATGACTGGTCGGATCAGTGTCAGTGTACTCAACACCGTCATTTAGAAGGACGTATAAGTTGCAAAAAACTCCACATTGTATGATAGAGCAATATATAAGAGAGATATAAATATCAAATGACGCCGTTGCTCTTATAATATATATGTTCAGAATGAATTGTTACAAATTAATTGTATCTACGTGACAGTAGGACGGGGGGGGGGAGGTAAGTACGATGCTATAAGATTGAATTTAACAGTCAATATCATTGACCTTTTTGTAATTATGTCATCCATTGAGTGTTTATATGACAGTGACTTTCAATCGAGTTTTTTCCGATATTGTCTTTAACACCTTTTCTTAAAATTTAATATGGTTTGTTTGTCTTATGTAGTGAAAAAACACGATAATAAACTATGTCGGTCTCAGACACACACTGTTTTATTATCTCCACAAGTCGATAAAGAAACGTTCAAACATGCTGTCCCATTGGTGAATTGTGTTTGGCATTTTGTTGAATAGGTGCCCAGAAACACTTATAAGTCACTATCAATACCTAATTGATGTATCATTCAAAGTATTGAGATAACAAATGAGTAATGCGTCAAAAAATGTTAAATCAAAGACGTTGGATTCAGTTACATATTCTTTTTGTATCAACTTATCTTGAACTTTTTTTTCGTCTTCATGAAATTTCGCTTTATAATATTAAATTTTGCCTTTCAAAAACAAACTCAGTTTACAGCATTACTTATATTTCGTATACATGCACCTTTTAGATCAGTGCATCTCCTGTAACTTTTTATTGAAAGTGTTTTTTTAATCAGACTTTTCGGACATATGAAATAAAGACATTTAAAATAATCGCAGAATAAGACATATCATCGTTACAATACCCTCACTTCCCGGGATCCGATTACTATTGATAATTTCATCGCAGATTTTCTCAATATTATACCAAAGGTTTGTATTATACACACAAAACCTTTAGTTGACCTTTCATGTTTTCGAAACACCAAAATATAGCACGTGATATTTGTCATTAAGGGATGGGTGTGACTGACAGTCTCTTGTCAAAATAAATATATTTGGTTTGTTTTGTTCGTGTCAATTGTCATTGTTTTGAATAAACACTATCAAAGAAATATGCCATGCCGCATTAAGCTTGTAACAAGGGAACATGGTGTTAACCGACATTAGATAGTATAATTCATGGTGTATCTTCATTGTCTTGAAGTGTAGACAATTTCTTTAGTGTTATTCATCTTTGCTGTTCTGTACTGTTTACAAAGATAAGCCGGGTAGGCTCATTATGGCTGCACGTTAAAAGGGCGTTTTACAATAAATATCATTTTACGCAAATGACTCCATGAAACCTTTTAAGGCCCCTCATTTCAGTTGACAAACTTTAAACCAGCCTGTGTTTACATTCTGAGAATTCGAAGATACAATTAACCAAAATACTATAATTATAAGCTTATTGAATGTTTTGTCTCTGTGCTAAGTGGCGTTTATAACACATGCTTTCTTCTTTGTCACCAATGAAAATAGTTTGTAATCGGTCATTTAGTATTTAGCACTGATATCAATAAAACATAAAACATTCATTTCACTCAAAGTAGGTGGAATGAGAAACACATTCACAGATAACAATGTATTACATTCGGTGATTCGGGTCAATACCCTTCGTGAAGGACACACAGTCAAACCACAACAATATCTACTAACGACAAGCTGAGTATTTCATATAAGAAACTTAAAAGTCAATTCAATAATTAGATACTAAAAATAAAAGACAATTCCACGTTGCTCTCCGGTAGCTGGCAAGTATTGCAATTTTATTTTATTTATTTGTATCACATAAAAAATGTGTTACTTATACAATAAACTCGTTCCTGCGAGCATAATTGAAATATCTAAGGTACTTTATTATACGCCCACTAAGTTACTATTTGTCTTGGTGTGTGGCTATTGTTTGTTTTTCTTTGATATAATTATTTTGTAACAAATGGAGCCCCTTGAAGAGTTCAAACTCTTTATTTTAACCAAAACAGTAACAACCTTGTGAAATTTAAGAGGAGACATACTAAAAAAAAATTTATTTGATAACTATGTCAACACATAACACGAATATTATTAGGAATACATCATCTATAAGAAGGTCACCAGGGGTCAAAGATAAGGATCACTTTTTTAAATGGTATTTGGACACGAATATTAAGATCGAGTCAAAATTAGTCACATACTAGAGTTTTGTCAAACAAATTGGTACTAAAACTCCGCTTATATACATACCAATGTAATCTTATTCAAACATTGAACAAACATATGAGCTATAATACAAAATGATATGGGCTATAATATGTAACAACATTAATGTCTGTGTAACAAGTTGTGGGATAGACCAACAATGAGTTTTTTCAATATTCATAACCAGCTAAAATATGTCTACTGACAACTCAAAATAATCAGGTAAGCCTAGTCAACATAAAAAATAAGAGTATTTATATGTGATTCATAAGTGTGTCACAAGAAGTCAAAAGATCAGCGCCATATTTACTAAAAACAATGCCGTTTTTACAGATGTACGCTTAAAAACCTCTGAAAAGGAGTCTTATTCTTTATCTTTAAAAGAAATGAATGCTAGCTTAGATATTATCTAATGTATTGTCAACGAAAATAAGAAAAGCGTTATTGTAAATGATAATGTTTGGACATGAAAAGAAAGAATTATTTAAAGATTTACCATCAGGAGTATCAAGAGTTACTGTCCTTGTATAAAGATCAAAAGAGAAATTTGTATTCATCTCCTAAGCAGCTTATGTTGTCTTTGAAAATTAAACTGTAGTATTCTCAATTTAACATGGTCTTCTTAAATTTAAGTACACGGGGTCATGGTCAAAGGTTTGCCGATTCAGATAATTTCCGAGTGAATTAGACTATGGTTTGCGAAAAAAGGGACGTTACAGCAATCAATGTCAACGAATTTGATCTTTTAACATTTCGAAACTAGTTCATCTACAATTCATCCAAGAAAATCAGAGCATGTGTTTACATATGCAATAGGCTGTGTCTCTACAAGAAGTCAGGTTTAGGAAATGTATTGCCATTTCATGATAATATAGATTACGTATTTACTCGTTACCTGGGAACTAACTTAACAAAAGTACGATACCGTCCATACAATCGTATGTTCTGACCCTTCATTTGATTTGATTTTGACATTGTTTCCTTTGTTGACATTTGGAGAAAATGAGTATGCTTTTCAAAGTGATCATTTGATAAGTGGCTGTGACAGTGGTTCATGATGTTCATAACCGCACTTGTGCTTATGCATCATATCGTTTATCCAGTTGTTGGTAACCCCCTTGATCTTTTTACTTCAATGCAACTCAGTGTTTTTACTGTTCATCTGTTGTCCTTCATGCAGGCGGTGTGTCAAAATCCTAAATCAAAATATCTTCTTGTTCCAAACCTATTCATACATAGCGCGACAACGACAGCGACAACGACAACGACATGTCGTCCTGGAATGGGTTAGTCATATTTAAGAGGCTTCGTTTATACAAAGCGCGACAACGCAACGACCGCTTTTCAAGAATTAGCCACTTGCGTCTGTGTACTTTGCTTGTGAAGAGAAAATGGCACAGACAATGGCCAAAACAGAAGCAATGTTTATTGAAGTTGAAAAGAATCATATAATATATATAAAATGTAGTAAAATTGCTCCTCACTTATTCGAAAGTATTCATAGAATTTTGCAGGATGAAAATGTAGTTCTTGTACGAGGTGTACATAGCGCGACAACGCAACGACCGCGAGCAATTTTTGTCCCGCGCGACATGTCACCTTGATTGCCCTCAGACCCTATTTTCTCAGAACGTCGCGCGAAGTTTTTTGCTATCAACCAATCAGCAGGTACTTACCTTGTATCATTTCCACAAATAGTAACGTGTACCCCTGACCGTTTTCAAGAATTAGCCAGTTGCGTCTGTGTACTTTGCTTGTGAAGAGACCAAAACAGAAGCAATGCTTATTGAAGTTAAAAAAAAACATATGATATATATAAAATGTAGTCAAATTGCTCCTCACTCATTCGAAAGTATTCATAGAATTTTGCAGGATGAAAATGTAGTTCTTGTACGAGGTGGTGGTACTCTCCAAAATCACTTCTTCTCTGTAAAATTTCATGCACTGACACACGCCTCTTTCTCTTTCCCTTCCTCCGTTTTGCATACAAATACAGTGCTATTATCTCATCCGTGTCTGACTCCATGAATCCAAATGACCAAATTTTATCTATCATACCAAGAAAAAGAAGACTAGCCTTGAATGCCGTCGACGGTTTTCCTCGTCCGTGTCGCGCTATATCTGAACTGCAAAACTGCTCAAAAGTCGCTGTCGCTGTCGCGTTGTCGCGCTATGTATAAATAGACCTTATCACAAATTTCATACAATAAAATATGTATTCCAAAACCTATACAGTCCACACCTATCTTACCCCTGCTATGACATACATTAACGTTTCAATTAGATACATGTGTGTAGAGAAAATAAATAAGTGTCCAAAACTAAGACAGACAACTCTTTGTAAATGAGATAACTGGGCAGGGATTTGTATCAATGTTTCCTATTTTACATCGCCTCATTCAACATATATCTATTTATATCGAGGTTAACATTCTTTCTTATACATTTACCGTCATCGATATTTAAAGCTGGAATTAGTTATGTCTTTCATCTACTCACAGATTCTCATTATCAATCAAGGATATTAAAAAGAAGTGTGCTTGTCATCAAAAAGAAAAACGAAAGGAAACAAATAACTATTTACCAAGGGCATTGTATATCTCCGCCTAAGAACCACACCCGACGCGACTCCATCCAGTCCTATGCAACACCTTTTAACATGATACATGGCATATACAATAACAGAGTTCATGAATACTCAAAGAAGTTAACATAATTTCAAGTCACAATTAAAAAATGGAAAAATAAGTATGATTATTCGTTTTCTTTATCTCCTTTGTACAAGTTAACCCCTCACAGTGCCAAACCAACTCCGGCGACTATCAGTGAATTCATTAAAATGATAGATATTGTTATACTTTGAATGGCCCTTAAGCCAAATATTTCTCAGGCTGGACGATTCTAGCAGACGTACTTACATCTTTCCAAAATAATTAGTTTTTTCCTCTACCTGCACTCTTAATGCTGATCTTTCTGCTTTTTGCTGGTTTGCTTAAAAAGCGAATAAAAATCGAATACCCATTCAAAAGTGCAGTGAGGTCAAATATAATAATATTGAAGATTTAATAATTTTCATTAAATATCAAGAGAGAATTTTACACTTGAATTAACGATCCTCTTTACGTATGACAACATTCTAAATAAATACTCAGGATATCAATGAAGTTGAGTATTAACTTATCTATGCAGATTCAGATTTCCGACTAAATATGCAGTCTGTAGTGCAGTGCTGTGACTGAAATCTTTTAACATAGGACAAAATGTCCTGGTCCAAAAAACTATAAGACATTTTGTCCTGGATGAAAATTTCAATAGGACATTCTGAAAATTGTATACAGCAATACAAAAAATGCTTCAAGCAAGCTGTATATTAAAAAATCAACGCTTTATTCAGATCAAATAACCAAACCATAAAAGTGGCTTGAATAGCAATAGTAATAAAATTGGTTTTTGTAAATTGTACACATTTTCAAACAACCCAGGTGAACAAAAGATATTGCTATATCGATTCAATGCACATTGACCAGTTGTAGAATTTCCCTCAAGGCCTGTCACACCCACTCCCGTACCAGTAATATATGTGGCTCCATCTGATCCAAAAGCTACAATTTTCTCCGTATCAACATTTTTTTTACATTAACCCTTTTTTGAACAGATGTCATCTGACTCATCCCCTAGAATGAATATGAATTTTGGATTTTTGAGCACTTCAGATGCCTGAATATCAACACCTCTGAAATTATTTCTAAAAACCAATCTTTGTTTACCTCCGATAAAAGCTGCAAAAAGTACATACTTTGTGAAGTAAAGGTCCTCTTTAATGAACTAATCCGGCTGCCGTAAACACACTAAGCTCTAGCTCAGAAAAAAATGTTCTGTTATTCTTCTGCTTGTTTTATGTTTGAAGTTGAGAGCAGTGCTTTTTGTGTTCCTTTTAGTCGCGTCGCCAGGGGGATATGGGTGAAGTCACCCCAATTTGAGATCCAAAATGCTCTAAAGTTGCACCAGTTTTAACTTATCCTCAAAAAATGTCATTCCTTTTGCGGCCATTGTTTTGATACTATTCAAGGTTGTCCTCCCCTTCCAAAATCCTGACTACGCGCCTGGTTCCTTTGTATATATGTGATCAGAAAGTGCTGATTTTCGGTAGTTTTTTGCGAAGCAGACGAAATATTTGATATTGGTTATAAATGGTGCAAATTTAGAGCACTTTAAATCTCAATGCCAGCGAAGCGGCCGAAATGTCGTAAATAATTAAAGAATTGTGCAAATCTATAGCATTTTGGATCGAAATGGGGGGGAGGGTATTTTCCCATGTCCCCATGGCTACGCGCATGTATTCATATCTTATCTTTTGCAATTGTCCCCATGGCCTACGCTGAATCGGAAATTTGTGTGCTAGAGCGTGGTTGCATCGGACATTTTGTCCTGGCTAGTTGCAATCGATCGGACATTTGGGATTTTTATCGGTCAATGTCCGGAATTTACTACTACAGAAACAGCACTGCATTGATGTATAGAAAATAAAACAAAGAAGAGAAAAATTCAGCAAAGTATCTTTGTTTAGATGGTATCTGCATAATACAAGAATCATTATAATATATATTAGTATTTAAGTTGATTGACTGATGGAGTTGGAATGTCATAGGGTGACTTTTAACAACTCATTTTAAACTTTGATTATAAAAATGTAAGACAGTTATCCTCATGTAGTTTTGAGTGAAATCTTTTGGATTTATTGCTGTTTTCTTCTTACTTTTGCTAGAGCTTGTTATTTCCAGTTGCGAATAAAGTGAAGCTATGAGGCATCTCGAGGATTTTGTTTGATTCTTTGAATGAATTATACAAATAAGTCTATTTACTGATGTACCGTATATCCGCCTTTTACATTTAATCTAATAAACTGGAAGTAGTATAGACTAAGTTTCGATATAACACAACATAAACAGCAATAAAGTTCAAAGGTTTCTATTAAAACAAGATGGGTTTATCTGTCTTTCTTTTTCATCATCAAACTTTCATATTGTGCACTAAAAAATGACCCTGTATATTGTTGTGTTAAACTGTCTAGTGACTGGGTGTCGGCACTTTTTTTGTAACAATGCTGAATACTTCTCTATATTCTTGCAGTATGTCTGGTAAATGACGGCGGAATTGAAAAATACTCGCTTGGTTGTTATGCCGAAATGAGAATTCTTGTAGCCGAATTGGACTTTATACTGCTCGTAAATTATATTGAAATAAGTGTGTAACAAACTGGTATATAATCTACTAGTGGCTTAGTACCCGGTTTTACCCGGGAAAGATACACAGAGAAAAAAAAAAGAAGAACACGCTGACTTTCTTTTACCATCATGTAGACCCCTCTCTCCTTCCCCCAAAATGCGCAAATATGCACTCAACCCGCTTTAAAATCACAGTTTTCGACCAACCTGTATATCAAACTTTTGGATTTTGTTTCTATTTAAGACGGAAAGATAACTTTGCGTTCACTGAATGTGCAATTAAGCATTTCCAGAATATGGTTCATGTTTGCTCATGATCAATGGCAGGTGATTTACAGAGAAAACAAAGTAAAACTAAAACGACAATATCTTTTTTGACAGTCGACCGATTTTGACCAATAGCTAACTACACATTTGATAATATTCACCAACATTTTGCTAAAGTTTCAAGTCAATTGAATTAAAACTGTAGCTGTAATCTCATTCCAAAAAATACAGAAATTTCCTTAATAGTGCGTTTTTTACAGAGTAAATATAGTAAAACCTAGAACAACTAAAAAGCTAATTACTTCTCTTACAGTCGACTAATTGTCACTAAAAGCTTAACCACACATTTTTACTAAAGATTCAGCTCGATTGTTGCTGTAATCTTTTTGCATACAAATACACAAATAAATAAATAATGAGACTTTGGATTTTATTATGTAGATATGTATTTTCTGCAACAACTTCCAACTGGCTAGTTGTGTTATGGTTAATCGTCTGTCTATCTGGCAGACGATCCGGTTTCGAGCCCCTCAAAATCATAATTTCATTTTTGAAAAAAAAAGAAGTTCTAGAATAAAAGGTTCTTCTGAGTGAAGTAGGGTTTCATTTCCCAAAACACCTCACAGTCGTTCTGTTTAAAGGATGGAGGTTGCGAGAAATTACGACGCCATCTTGAATTAATCCAACCAAGCGGCTTTTTCTTGCGTGCTAAAATACGCTGTGGAAATGGTCTTTATTATAATTATAAATGTTATTGTCTGTGCTTTCAGGTATATGAAAAAAATGTTCAGTTATATAGTTTTTAAATTCAATTTTGGACTGTTTTAATCTCTGATGAACCACGATGACTTGGACGTAACATTTTAAATTAACCTTGTTCGTGAGATATATATATATAGATTAAAGACAAATTGAGCGAAACATAATATTTGATTCACGCTGCATCAGATTCAATTTATCCCGCTAGAATGTAAAAACCTCATCCACTAAAAGCCGAATAATGTTTGGCTAAACTCAATATAAATTGTTGATGCATACGTTCGTGCACATGCACTTGAAAGTTAAACAGATGCATTTTTAAAATATGTGATTTGATTCACACACAACTTGGCATGTGTGCGTTGACGCAACGCGTACCTTATTAAATATGTGAGGCGCAGGCAGGTTTTTAACAGAAATATGAAGTTCTTTAATACTTTCACCTATAACAACAGATACTGAGCAAGTTAGCACTTATAAGTGAATGTATCCTGTTATAAATGATGGTATTATATTAAATATTATTAGTTCTACGCCTATGTCATGAATAATAGCGTTTTGTATTGTCAGAAGTCAGAAGTCAGAAGTTCTGTGTGACTATGTGATGATGGTAGGAAAAAGATAAATGAGGATTCCAATGGCTTTTATCTGAAGTTTACAATTTTGTCAGGCTTTACATAATAAGACACAAATATCATTACTTTTCATAGTATGTTAAGCCTGAAAAAATATTTATTTTTTTCCTAAAGATTAAGATTTCTTAATTGACCATTAACAACTTATCAACAAGAGTTATTTACAATCTAAGTTGGATTAAGTTTACCAAAACAATGAGTAGTCTTTTCATTTATTACCACATCCGTTTAACCTTTCTCAGAGTGTATGTTTATTTCCCATTTACCATCTGCTTGTCTTCACACGAGCAACGAGACTTTGAAAAGAGCTAGATAAATACTGTTCTAATTAACTGCTAAGTATGACATACATCGATGGATAGATTGAGAGAGAGAGAGAGAGTGAGAGAGAAAAAGGAATGTGAGAGAGAGATAGGGATAAAGATAGATAGATAGATAGATAGAGAGAGAGAGAGAGAGAGAGAGAGAGAGAGAGAGAGAGAGAGAGAGAGA
>JAUUEB010371427.1:0-12341 GCA_032362205.1 Clione limacina
ACTCAACTTGAATCTCAAAATGTTTGTCTCATTGAAAGGAATTGATTTAAGTACATTTCAATAGTAAGCGGTATTGATATAAGAAAAAGAAATGTTTTTAACAATAACGCATCGCAACGCCAGACACTTCAATGATGATTGTCTTGACTATTTCAATACCGCTTTAACGTTTTTATATGTTTAATCACGTTCGCCATGTTCTAAGCTTTCATTTGAATCCCAACAAGCCTATGTTTCTATAGAAGATATAGATACAGTGGCTGTTTATCTGCATTTTTCATTGAAAAAATGTGGCGGCATAACCTGTGGCGGCATAACCTTTGGCTGGGTTTATTTTGAATATTGTTCTAAGGTACTTAGTCTCTTCAAAAAACTTTAATTTTAATACCAACAACTATATGTTTACTTGAGTTTTAAAGAAAATAAGAATATTTTAGTAATTGGGGGTTCTTGACCTCGGAAAACGTCTTCTAGAGGTGTCTTGGCAATTGATGCAGTAAGACTGACCGGGCGATTTACAACTTTTGGTGTACCTAGAACTCAAATCCAGTTTCAAAATCTCTGAGAACCCAATGACCACGGGACCTATAGCCAGAGTCAGGACTAATGTAGCCTCCACCAGATAACCACTGTCATCATTCGGAACAGATAAACGACACGGTACAGATAAACCTCACTCCATGGCAGGATTACAGCTATTGACTTTATTTATTCATGTGTGCCATTGATGAAAAAAAACGTTTGAATCAAGACGCCATCTTGTAATCAAAGATACTCGAAGAATACCCACAACTCCGTGCTTGTTTTGGGAATACTGATAATATGTGCGTTTGATGTTATATATGTCTTCTCATATATGCATGAACAGAGATTTTTTTTCAGAAATAACAATAATTTCTGCAGATTTGTCTTCTGCGTATGTTACAAATTCGTCTCAAAGAACACAAATTTAAATTGTTGCTTTTGTAAATTATTGTAATAGTTTGAATGTTGAAGTTAGGGTTCGAACTTAGCACCGAATAGCATGCAGTTATTGACTTCCTTAATTTAGGACTTAACGTTTAAAGCAGATTGCAGTAGGTATCAACATTTAGTTGAAGATCAGGAGATGCACTCCATAATGAGTCAAAATTCACATTTATATTATTGTATCACACTTTTAAAAAAAAGTGAGTCCGCAAATAATATACTTCGAAATCTTTCAAACAGCAATTCTAGCCTCTACACCAGAGAACTGGTTGGAGGCTTAGATTGACGGACTACGAAATACTTGCCCAAAATAGCAAATTGTGTAATAATGTCCTGTGGTTTGAAGTACGATTCGTTCTACTTGTTTCAGACTCTTAAAAATAAAATAATTGTTCTGCCTAATATTATGCCGTATCTGTCATAATCACACGTGCCAAGTTAAACAGTTGGAGTGAGGTTTGAACTGTGTTCACATTCTTACATTCGAACAAATTAAGGTGCAAAGATACTTCGTTTTGTGAGACGTACAGATGACTCACGGGAACAAATCCGGCGTCATTGATCATTGAATAAGTTGCAGATATTAAAAAGTGTAACTGTTGCCATTCTGTGAGCGACATTGTCGTCTATTGTGTTTTTAACTACTGAGACTGATAAGAATGTCAGTGAATTAGAATGAAGTAGAGTTTACTGACGACCTGGCGCCAGTCTAGGTATAGAGACGCCGTGGGTCACTTATGTGACTTCTTCTACCTGTTTCCGGCACTGACATTATTTATATCTTCCCCACGAGGGATGGGAACTTGGCAGCAACTAAATGAACCCATTGAAAACAATGACGGAAGTGGTTCTTATCTAATCTATTCTTTAGCTTCTTTGAAATGGAATTGGTTTAAACAATGAAATTATTACATTAAGTATTTATCTATTGTGCTTGCATATGATTGTAATATATTGTTGTCAATTGGGTTGCATTTCAAAATCGTGTTAAATGTGTCCATGAACTCATTGAGGGCCTTAATATTCGTTTCATTATCAAGGGTTGCTCCTATTTCTTGTTGCTAGCCAACCAGTGTTAATACGAATCCCTAAAGTCCCATTGTTACATGGCCAATTTAAACAAGTCTTGTTTTTGATCAGCAGATTTCTTGTCTTTATAATTTCGAGCTTCAATCCTTTAAATATGTTTGTTTTTGTTTTTGCCTGAAAAAATGAATTCATGCGTCTCTTTTTTTCCTAAAACTTACTGAAGTGTTGAACTGGTGTTATTTTCGCATATAGATGTACCATGTTAGGGAAACACTAATTTGATAAGATAATAAGGTAAGAGATTGTCTCACTAGCACCGTCGCCGATATAACCAAGTATCGTTAAACATAATATAAGTATTTATTTGTTACCCTTACTTGAAAAGTTATATCTTTCAAAAAAGTTATGTTTGCAATTGTGTATATTTCCGCCCAACCGACATTTTAAAGCTGCCATGTTAACGCTTTTCATAGCATGTCATAGTTTGTCTTTTCTAAGTCATTAATAATACGGACCATATAAACCTGTATCTTTGCTAGCACATAATGGAAACAGAGGACTATGTGACATGAAATAAAAAACAAGATACGAATAGTTGAAGAGTCATAATCATTTTATGTAAGAAAAGTTATGATTGATTGTTATTCACACTGCGCTCAAATGTAAGACTTTTTCAAAAATAGTTTTCATATTGCATGCTATTAACCTAGACAGAAAACAAAAATGTGTTAAAAGAAAAATATAAAAATTGCCTTAACCTGATAAAGATAAGTAGCATTCTTTTGGATTCAATGTAATAACAATATTTTCGCTCAGTATTTGTGATGGATGAGGACACAAAAATTGCCGATAATAATACGTTGACATGGTAAAAAGTTGTGAAAACCTTCCTACAAGTCGACACCCTGAATAATAATAGTCGCATTTGTAAAGACTCTGATCAGTCTTAAAAGAATGATGCGTTAATAGGTGGTAGAAGACTATTGAAGGGGTATGAGTGTCAAAATAGCCACTTGTTGCTTACTTTGTGAATCTTCAGCCAGACATCCGTAGACATATAATACCTCTACTCAGACCACAAGTAGACCACAACATGTTATTTGGACATATTCATGCGGTCAAATTAGCAGCCCGCGTGTGTCATTTTATATCTGTTATTGGGAAATCCAGATTTCTTTATCGGTGATGTTGCCGAGTGTATTAAGAAATAGGAAATTTACGAACATAAATGAAAACTCGTGAACATTTTGAAAGAAGTAAATATCTTAAGCGAAGTTGATGATAGCAATCTGTTTGAAGTTGTACTTTTCAATAAAGCTGTTTCTTTGAAAACCCTTGGCATGACTTAATGAATAATTCGATAGATGTGTCCCGGAAAAAAATGCCAGATTTCCAAGCGATGATTTAGAGTGATTAACTTCTAGTTGTGTACGATTTTGGGCTGCTGGTCTTGAATACCGGACAATGATGTATTCATTTCACATTCAAATTATTCAAGTTTCGATTAGTTTCAATTTGTTCATATTGGAAGAAATCCAAACACAAATATACAGTGGTTTGAGCAGCGTTCAGGTACCCATTTCTTCAATTCTTCTGTTCCTGATTTAGACGGTAGGAACTTAACCATGGACATCATATGAATGGATGAATTGATAAAAATAGTCATATTTATTTTTTAAATAATTTTGCCCATTTCAGTATTGATATTTTAAATTATATTATTTTTAAATGCCACAACATTCCATCTCTTATTTCTAGGCAAAAATTATATTTAGCGAATTGCTTATCTGATAGCAACATGAAACCTCTCATTTGTTCATGGTATTGACCTGTAAAAGCTGCTATTGACCAATTTCCGGTCAAGATTATTCATGAAAAAAGGGTAAGGTTCGCCCTCAAATTTTCACAATTCCAGAAAATGTGTTTACTCATGAACAACAATCGACGATGTGGGTATTCGAACCCACGCGGGCAGAGCCCAATGGATTAGCCGCCCATCGCTTTAATCAATCGGCCACTTCTTCATACCGCATCAATGTATAATTCTGACAATATCACAACTAAGCTCGAAATGAACATAAAATCGACCCGGAAAGATAACGCTTTACAGTCAGTCACAATCAGTCATGAATCGATGATAGTGTATTGTAACAATATTGCTAGTTTAAGCTGAGATGTTCTTTTAAAGACCATGTTATAGATAGGAGGACACTTTGGTCTTTGGTTTTGGATCAATTAACAACATTATTGAGGATTATTGGGACAAATATTTCGATGCATAGAAACACATTGAGTGCAAACATACAAATAAACAGACATCATGCCCAAAGTTAAAATGATCAATAAATAGGTTTCACACTTACCATTTCCTTGTCATTCAGTAAGTCGATTGATAACGAGTTCATCATAATATGAGTAAAACAGGAGAGATGCAGACAGTTGTGAATATTATACAGACAAACTCAAATAGCAAAGCAAACACAATCAATAATAGTTCGTCCATCATTTACTGATGTTGACCTTAATTAATTGAGAAAAAAGGTTATGAAAGAATGATAGAAAGGAGACATTTGACAGACAGTAAAAGAAAAATATATAAGATATGAGAATGTTTAAGTACTATTTTAATAACAAAGAAAACAATTGATGTACATACCGACATAAAAACCGTCAGACAATTGCCGATGAACAATGGACAATGAGCAATAGAGTTGTCAAAACAGACAAAAGTTAACGTGATATACACAAATGTAGAGATAATGTGTTTGTTTTATTTCTTCGATATAAACTCGAGAAAGGTCAAGATTATTAAATATGTACACATATGACGCATCCAAATAATATACATATACGTTTACTATTTAAACATCTTAAAAACAAACACCCGGAATTAACGTGCAAGACAAAAGTCAGACAGTTGGCAAAAGAGACAGAAAAGTTACAGGAAGTAGAAGCGTGTACATCTAGTAAGGGCTTCACAGTTTCTATCAAGAAAATATAGATTTGTAGACAACACATCTAAAGATTGACACTCACAGGATGACGGATGTAGCACAGCTCGTTCATCCTACCTAGTAATGGTATACTGACATCGGGCCAACTAGTCCTATCAAAAATCCAAATATTCAAGCGCAAGGTATGGCCATTGCTGAATAATGTATTTCAATTTAAAAACGTTTTTCAAAAAAGAATTACACACTAATCGACAGTCACACAATCAATTAAAACACATATGGCACACATACACAACGACACATCTTTAGTAGTTTCGTAATAATCTGCGTTGGCATGGAATATTTTTAGGTTGTTATCAAACACTCTTGTCTTCATACAAATCTTGTATAACGAAGAGAGAAATGATTGAGATTTAGGAAATACTGCTTATTTTGGTCTGTTCTCATTTTAGATCTGCCAACTGAAGATAATTAAACGTTTAAGATTACAATTAATTCAGTAAAAATATATTTCTATAATAGTTTTCAATCAAATATTGTAAGATATGATATTGTAGCAATTTAATTTGATTTGGGGAGTGGGGTGTTTAACATTACTTGCGATCGGATCAAAACCTCAGTTTTCGGGGAAAAAACGTTTTTTGTTAATCTTGTTATTTTGCACATTGACATAAATAGTATGATGTCGTCGCTGAAACACCTTCCATCTTGATTATGTCGGCATATGCACATCAAAATGGCGTAACGATCGATGGGCTTGAACATGTACGTGATGATACGTTAACATCTTTCACATCCGTAGATACGTTCACAAATCGTTATCTGCCTTTTTTGAGATAGCTGGCTTGGGTCACATGACTTCTATAATTGTTTCCCTCTTGATGTTTAGATTGTCTTGTTAAGCTGTGTTATTGATACCAATGTTATCATTGCAAGCAGTTTGGTGACATCAAAAACAAATCAATAACCTTATAGTAATTATCCTATCGGTATGACGCTCTTCGTTCCGTTCTCGTTACTCAACAGTTTCCTTAGTCTCCAGGGAATTGTCAACGAGCAAATCGGAGTTACGTCAAGGTTTGATAAGTCATGACTCTAAATCCTCGACCATCTGCTCTGATGCAGAAACCTTCTTATTTAAAACAGCAAAACTCTATGATGGAAATCTATTTTTTGCGCTGGAGCATGGGACTATCCGTTTTCGTTCATACTTCTTTGAAAATTCATTATACATAACTATAATACAGTGTTTTGCCATGTAAAAGTCTCTGGTTATATCCCGTTTCTTTTTGCTTCCGACGGCAGAAAATGACTTTTGGTGTCCAAGCGAGGTTTGAATTGTTAAATAAACAGAAATAATCCGACGTGGTGTGATTGAATCCCAGTCTCGTTAATACATAAACTGTTATGTGATTTGTTTCAAGATATTCAAATGTATCGATATTGTTATCGTTGTACAAACATCGATAAACACTATGTATTATTTGAACTATTAAATCTATTTAAAGCTTGCTGACGAATGTCTATCATCAGGCCTACGCTACTTAAGCAATTTATTGATTTTCAAGTGTCACGCTTGAAGTCTCATAAAAATAGCACTCTGTTTGAGCTAGATTTTCTATACCATTCGGGCAAAGGAATCATGAGTATATAAAGCAGTGGCTAACAGAAGATCATTTATCTTGACTTCGTCTGAGTTTATACAGGCGTACTGAACAACAAACACAATCTTATGTATGTTTCAATATCTTTCCCCCATGTCCATTTCGTCGTTATTGATAGTTCTGAGTAGAAGTACTCACGCCAAACAAAACGTATCACTGCCTAGTCTAAAGATAATATTGATGACCTGGGTTACAATGGTCAAACAAAGAAGGTCATTAGTCATAAGTGGTAGACACGAATCTACTGAAAAATGAAAAAAGCCTAAAAGATGAGATATATTTATAATGAGATAAGAGAACTAAATATTTTTACTTGTATCCATAAAAAAGTGTGAAACCACTCTGCAGAATGAACATAGAAGGGTACCCCCCTCCCCTGCAAAAACTCAGTCACTACGCATCCTCGGTATTGGTGATTTGCGCCATAATGCCCTAACCCCCCGCTTTGAGATCATAGATGCGCCCCCGCGTTCTATCAAAAAAGAAACAAAAATTGTGTGGGGTATCTGTAAAAAAAAAAGATTAACTATAAATGCACATCGCTTATGAATACAGAAACATACAATTGCCTTCAATTGCGAATATGTAAGTGTACAATATCCCAAAAGCCCAGGTGAGCTTCTGAATCATAAAGTGTGTGGACAATATAACATAGGTTCAAAATAGTGCGGTGTTGTTCTTCTAGTAACGTAGCCAGCAGTAAAAGTTGGGGGATCTATGCGCAAAGAAAACAAGGAGCAAGTTAGATTAGTCGGTAAGGTTCCGGACTGAAATGTAAAAAGACTTCGGTTCAAATCCAAGTTTGGGCTCCAAAACTCGGAAATTGATAGAAGATAATTATCAAATTTGGAAATTTATTGACGACGATTTTCGTTTTCCTCGATGGGGCAGTAACTGCACGACATGCAAAGCATCATGGTTCGCTCGCGTTATTGGAATATAACTGCACAATTATATACAGGAATACTACTCAAGTGTATAATGATATCTACTAACGAATTGACAAAGTTACTCACATCTCTTGTTGAAAAAGTACAACATAATGGTGCATCTTTGTGCAGAGTTGAAGTCGCATAATATAGTACGTTTTAAAGTATGGCGTGTTAAAGAGAATAAAAATTAAAACAATTAATCAATTTACACCGAAAGCTTACATTCACGTTTCGGTACATTGCAAACAAATTGCCAACGTTTCGTTACGATTAAGTCCAATCTGATGCTGATAACCGTTGCATACAAAGCCAGCCCCAAACATATATCGAATTTTACTAAGTGGATGTATATGCACGCATCGTAAAGAAAAAATGTATCAGGTCAGGAAAATGTGTGACTGATCTCAATTTGCGATATACTCAACATCGCAAAAAGGCGTTTATGAAAATAACTTATCATTCATACAAATACATTATGTATAATATTAATAATAATATATACTGAATATTACACGACTAATTTTGTATACGAAAAGTATTGACCTCTGAGTATTTAGTGTCAAGTAGTATTCGAACGAGCTTTAGCGGGTTCGAATCACTTGTCTCTAAGCACTTATAGTAAATGAGTTTCGTCTCAAAAATTAAAAGTGTGGTAATTATTTTATTTCATATATGATTAGATTGACCGAAAATAAACAATATTAACTTTGTAGAAATAATAAGCAAATTAAGGAAATAATGAATTAAAATAAATGATCATTTACGAAATCCGAATTTCGGCACCCGAGTAGCAAGTACAATATTGTTCTCTTACTCAATACTTCCTGTAAAACGATGGTGCGCAAACAATGTTGTCGAATAACAAGAGGAAATTGTTTTAGCGCCAATGCAGGTCAAACTTATGTGTCTTTTTGCATTGTTATGATTAAAGAAGATGCTCTTTCGTGTGCAAGCAATTTGGGATTTACCGATGATGAGGAAAAAATGATTACCACAATAAGTCATCTTTTTTGTTGTGCAAGGTTTTATTACACGTGTGTTTTATAACGAAAAATATTGACCTCTAGAATTTTTCTCTTTATGTCACTTATGCCTATGAAATAAAATTATTCATTAAACTAAAATTTAACAACGATAGCACGCATGCACCATGCTCAGAATGTAAGGCAATCGGTTAGTGCGTTCGGCTGAAAGGTTGTTGGGCAATTTCACCCGATGTTGGCCGATTTCTTTTTCATTTTGTTCAAATACGTGCCTTGTTCACGAACTGAATAAGAATATTTGTTATCAATATAATTTCAACTGCTGATCCAATAGGCAACCCAAACATTTGATGTGGGTTACCACAAAGCAGTTTTGGTTGCCGCATACAAAATGCAAAATCTCCATCACCTATGTATAAAAAGATGCATATAACATTATTATAACATCCCATTCGAGCGTCACATACATTTATGTAAAGAGAGAAAGATATGGGAGATCTTCCCCATTCGTCTTCTTTGTATCAGCACAATCCATATTACGAGACTGTTCTTTGAGACTGTGGTATTCATTGGAAATGAGCAAACAGTAATCCATGTCCGCATACAATAAGCGCTCACAGCTGACGTTATATCGCAGTCGGTACACGATAAAAATCCATGGGAAATTATTATCTTTGCTTAAACTGCAAGTTGCTATCTTAAATATAATTTACTTTGAAGATAAACCTGTCCTGTCCATTCTGTCTTTCTCTTATTTAAAATATCCTCCGCATCCCGCGTATTTGAATTTAGTATATAGTGCTTTACTCCTGTTCTTGGCCTGTAGTACCTAATAGGTTACGTTGCTTGGGTAGGAATATCCAATAGCAGTTGTGCTATTGAAGTGGTTTCTGTTGTAAAAAGGGCAGAAAACGGTAGGAACTCCTTTTGATATTTCTTTGTTTTTCATTGTGTAAATTGTCAAAGTAAACCCAAAGAATGATATTACACACCGCTGTTAGGATTGGTCGTAGTATTATTGTGTTAAGAGTTAGGGTTAGCGAAAGTAAGTTTCAAAAGTTGCACAGCATTTTGTTTTCTTAACTATTTTAGGGGTTTTAAACTTTCTCTTTTAGTAGAAACGTTGCGTTCTTTATTTTCAACGTTTTAAAATGATTCCACCACCAAAAACGAATGTAAGGGGTACACATAAAGAGGCCCAAGAACATCACAAGAATGCAAATTTTGAACAAGACAGAGAGAGGAGGAAGGCGAGATCTTCTGTAATACGAGTAATTTAGAATTAAATAGCAGGAGGGATTGTGGCGTGATGTGGCTTTACTGACCGGTCTAACTTTTAACACATGTTTTGGTTTCTGTTGACAATTATTGGTATAGCAATGCATTGTTTTATATTCATTTCGTTTCTACTTAAGGTAGTATAATATTTACCTTTGAAGTTGAAAGTAGAACTAAAATATTAGCAGAATAATGTCCTATTGGTGATCGCGTTGATGGTATATTGATCTGACTCTAACCTTTTACATCTTTAAATCGACAAGCCCATGCGTGAAAAGTGTTCACATTCCACCGTTCCTTCATTGAGATATAGGCACTGCACTCAAATAAGCATCACATTCGTGTTAGATATGGACGATTAGACAACATCAAACGGCAACTCATTTAATTTGTAGTTTCTGTTGAGGTAAGAGGTACCATGTTTAAAGTTGAGTTACCAGAATTCCATTCATTCTTGTCTAGTTTGGTTAATGTTAACCCTATCTGGTTGACGTTATGGTAACTTGATCTTAATGATTATTGATTATACATACAATACTCTATAACACCTCCTTGTAAAATTCGTACGGACTACGTGCGACTTTCCTGTACTTACGGAGCATTGACATATGACGCTATGCGTTCTCTACCACCGTGAAATAGAGTGAGTTATTTATGGCGGCCGTATTCTTAGAAGCTAATCTGTACCCACGCCATGAAACGCCCTCACCATTGTATAATTGCTACTCATCATTTTTTTACCATTTACATATGGAATCAATTGGAAGCTTTTGTAGATTTTCAAAGGGTCCATCGTAATGCCTTACTGCAATTCAGGTACCACCACGTACCACTGCATACTTCACATAAAAGGACAACCGTCTCATTTTAAATAGTGATGTCAGAAAATAATAAATTTAGAAAATGTTTTGAAATATTGTATGTATGTTGGTTGAGATTAATAAAATATGATATCATTAGCTTTGTAAACAAGAGTTAACAATGCAGAACTGCTGTTTTTTTCAAGTAAAAATGATACACACATTGGTTTAAGAATGTTAGTAGGTAGTTCTGTTATATCCCACCCCTTCGCAGAGAGATCAGTATTTGTGCCTTGGGTGTTTTGTATTAAAGATGATTCGACAGGCATACAAATTAAAAATAATGTGTATCCATGTCATGATTTTTAAACGGGAATAATAAAGACAAAGTAATCCAATGTTTTGGTCAACTTTGGTATATATTGTCAGAAGTCGACAAAGTTTGATATTTTCTTTTGACTTCAAACAGACACCTTTTATATCAAACTAGGTGCGCAAAACTATGATTCTTGTTGAAAGTTTGGTTTCAAACTCTAAGGCCTACTTTATCAAAGTTGAAATTAAAAGTTAAATGAATTATTCAGCAAATCAAAATATCGTTTTAACCCCTATCTCAAACTATATATATGACTTTGTTTTTAAACTTCTAAAGCTAGAGGGGGCCTTATGGTCGCCTCTAGCATTTACAATCAAGCTGCTGGTTAGGGTAAATACAAGATACCTGTCATCGAACAATAGGTCAGTATTTTATGTCGGTTTTCCTATTCATCTTCGTATCATACAAAAAAGGCATTTGCCTATTTTTGAGTTAAGAGAACCTTTTTTTGGAAAAATATGTTTGAAAAAAGTGTATCAAAATAATGTAAGTTATATCATAATACTGAGATACTCATGTTTATTCTCAAGAAAGAAAGAATAGAAATTTTGATAATGATATTTATTCCACAAGCTGAACGGAAATAATAGAGGAACTTCATATATTAGGGGGTTTAGGAGTTTCTCTACACCCCCCCCCATGACTCAACTGGACTTGTTTTTTATTGATCCTTAGGGTATATAGACACAAAATTTTGCCTTTGCCAAAAAATCCACCTGGACGAACTGACCACTAGGGCTGACCAATTGTAAAAAACCAACATGCTCAGAATGTATGGTGTTGCCGACACAATAACAAATATGTATTTGTTTTTACGATGCAATCTCGAGTTATGAGGTCAAGCTTGACCGTGACGTCACAAGTCCATTATTTAACCACTGAAAAGGTCAAAAATAAAAATTGTTGTATCAAAATGTTCAGCAAATGGTGAAATGACACGTCTGAATCAGATGAAAACAAAATTAATCACTTTGGTTGACTTTTTCGTGACAAAACTGACCTTTTTAGTAAGTTGCTCACCGTATATAGTAATATATTTAGAAAAATCAACAATCTTTTCTGTTCCCCTGGCAGTTGCCATGTCTTATTTGTCAGCATTAAATTAAAGTTATTTTTTGTATACTTAGATAAATTGAAGTCACAAAAACTTTCATGGCAAATTGACTCGTACAGGGGTCATGTAAGTGAGTAAATTAGATTAAATTACTGCCTTTTATGAAGAAACCCTCATTGCAATGAATCAAAATTGTTAATGATCAAAACATAGAGTCATCCGAAGTCATAAAGAATCTTGGGGTTCTGCTAGATTTTGATTTGTCCATGTCTGCTCAAGTAAGTCAGTTATGTAAAAATATG
>JAUUEB010371538.1:0-12341 GCA_032362205.1 Clione limacina
TAAGAACATTGTCAAAAATTGCGAACAGCTGCACACGTCTCATTGAGTAGGAAAATGTGTTCATATCAGATTATATGAAAGTAAAATTATTTCCTTCATAATATGATACTTGACACTAGTTAAACGTTCATTGTCAAATAAATTATTAACAACTTTTCAGATTGTTTTGTAGATGTAGTTTGCAGGTGTAGTGTTAGTGAACTACTTTGTCAAAACAAAAAAAAGCAATATTATTTATCATCATTTATTCATGTTTTTAAAATTAATTGTAATTGAAGTACCACTAGACATGTAGCACGTGCGGCCCCTGGTAAGAATACATTTTTCAATGTGTCCCTCTATAGAAAAAGTGTGCCCACCCCTGTATTAGGCCTTTGTCTAATTTTATGTTTTAGGCTAGAGAAATTCGGAGCAAGATTTTGTTGTTATATATTTTGTTAGGGGTAACAACTGTATATTCAATTTGTGACAGTGCTTGGTAACACAAGTGTGATGTAAAGTTTAGTACAATTTGTACATGCAACCAAGCCAAAGCATATCACTAGTTCAACTAGTCTTAGCCTGAATCACTCAATGCCAATGTTGCGCCATTGGGAACAACCTCTCAACATAGTTTCATTACCTGCTGACTAAATGCAGAGTTTTACAATAAAATGTAAAAAAAGAAGCTCCTATATTTACCTCCTTACAGATGTGTCTCATTTGGTACATTATGGTAATAATAATAGATAATAATAATAATGTCATTAATATCTTTGGAGTAAGCTCAAAGCGCTTTACAATTATTATTACTCTGACAAGCACAATGGAGATGATCTCGTACATTCTTAATAGATTAAGAAGCATATTTATATTATCTATTTTGAATTAAATTGACCCTTTTATCATGTCAGGAGCATTTTGGTGCAGATTTTACATAATTTTTTATTCTATTTTTTCAGTATGCCAGGACAGTGCCAAAGCCTACTTCAAAATTTGGTGAGATTTAAAAACAATATTTTTGCCTTTTATTTTGTGAAGGTGGAAGTCAATTATGTTAGTCCAATCTATATTTATAATTGCGTACTATACGTAGGTTTGTTGGTCTAGGTGTTATTTGAAAATTTCATACTAAGCATTGTGAAGCTCCCCAGCAAAAAGAAGCACTTCAAAAAATCCCATACTAATTTTAAGAGGTTTCTGAATAGCTAAGCAAGTGCCTTTTGGGGGTCTCTGCAGTTGCCATTTGAGCTGCTTGTTACAATAACTTTAAAACGATATTTGTTTTGATTTTTTTGCTTGAAAATACCAAATCCATAATGAATGAACATTTCCCCCCGGATGGTATAATTTCTGACACACCCACATTTAGAACATTACCAGGTGTTTAAAACTTTTAAACTAATATTTGTTGTAGAAATTTTGAGTTTTTACTGCCACTTTTTAATATTTGTGATGATTTGAGAAGGAGCGTAATGACCAAATCTACAAAGGGTGGAAAATGCCTGGGTTTTGAAAGGGGGTTTCCTTCAAGAAGAGAGTATGTGCACAAAGACTTTGCAGGAGTGTGTGTGTGTGGGGGCGGGGTCAATTTCATTAGTGCATTGAAAACCTTAAGGGATGATTGGTCTTACGAAACTTTCTTCTCCTATTTCTTCTTCTGCTGAGCTGATTCTAAGAGGTAGTACCAGGTGTTTCCAACGTTGAAACTAATAATATTTTTTGTAGTTTTTGACTGCCACTTTTAAATATTTGTGATAATATAATAGCAATTAGAGAGAGCGTAACAATCTAATCGACGAATTGAGGGAGTGTTTAGCGACCCAAAATTTTAGTTAAAATATATTTGTACATTTTCTTTAAAAATTAGACAGGCTCTTATGTCTCCATGTGAACAAAGTATCTTTGGCTTGAGAAAGTGAGGAGCATAACATCAGACAATGTATTGACCCTTTGGATGTAAAGTGATTTGATTATATCAGCAGATATTTGGTTTTCTTTCACCCCCTGTAACATGATTTGTCAAGAAAACTACTGGTATGAATATTTACTTTGCACACACTTGGCCAGTGTATTGACCCTTTGCTATACAACAAATTGATTTAAGTAAAGTTAAGTTACCCATAATTATTACAGAGCGTTCGGTAATCAGAAGTAAAGTCCCAATTTATTTACGTATACAGCATTTGAGGTAGTTTGCCTTTGCTTTCCTTGATGACTTTTCTTGGCTTTCCTTGACTTTCCTTGGCGACTTAACTTTGCTTGGTCTGAACAGACAGCTACCCGATAACTGCTGAGTGAACAAGTAGTTCGAAAAAAGAGATTTAAGTGAGAAGGACTTAAACAGGTATTCATAATTAAACTTAAACAGGCTGACATACTTAATTTGGGCATTATTTGATGTGCACATGTTGATGAAATATTTCATATTTTGTTAATCCATTAGGTAACGTTCTCATGCACTGAATATAAAATAACATGAGGAATATATTGTAAAGTGACCCACACTCATACGCTTTTGGGTAATCAGGAGTACGAGTCCTGACTTTAGAAAACACCATTTGAGGTAGTTTGTTATTGCTTTCCTCACCAACTTGACTTTGCTTGACCTTAGTAGGTTAGCTACTTTTTTTTTTTTATTTTTTTTTTTTTTATTTTTTTTTTAATAGGTTAGCTTCTTGTTTTTGAAGGCGGTCACAGTGTCAAAGGGGGATGTTTCTGAAACACAAAATGTTGTTGAGACAAGAGCTTGAACCTGCAGTGTTCTTGGTGATAGAACATCGCTCTTACCAACTGAGCTATCTATACGCCTTATAAATATATTGCAGTTACAAAATTTAACTTTGAATCGCTTCAACTTTTAATTAAGATTATTGTTGGTGGCACAACAACAGCTGTACTTTTAAACTGTGTCTATGTCCTTTTTTAGATTGTCTTAACCCAGTGCGGTTCTTATACTCACTGTGTGATTTAAAATAGAAATAGTCATACTTTTGTGTTTGTCAGTTAGCTTGTTATTTCTTTAACATAAGTTTTGTATTTGTTTTGACATATCACTAAACTTTGAGGAAATAATCAAGTAGAATAACATGAATTCTTAGTCAAATAAAATACTTACTTGTTTGATATTGAGTGATTAATATTGATCTTGTTTAAACGTTAAAAGTTTGTATAGAAACTCAGCCAGGAAGTACTCAATATATATTAACATTAGGTTATATAGCTTACCAATCCTGTTATTTAGGTTTTAGTTACATGTTATCAATTCTTTATATTTTATCTCCCTTTTTCAGCTGACCAGGACAATTCTTTTAATGAGGAAGATTTTTACTTCAATGACAAGAAAACTAAAGATGGAAACCAGAGACGTTTCCCATTTACCAGGTACAACATCAGTAGATAAGGAGGTTTTAATACAAAATTGATATAAAAAAAAACTTTTAGTGTCAAAACGACTACATTATGTCTTTGTATTAATATTTTGTGTGCATCTTTTTCAAATTAATTGAATAAGGGAAATAACTTAATATAATTATACATATCTGTTTTTTCATTGTTATTGCCCCTGATAAAGTTTGTTCACAGAGCTTGAACTTTTCCATATAAATTGAGCAAATAAAGACTGACATACAAACAAACTATTTTAGTAGAAAAAACTATTCAGCCTTACTTACAATATTGCAATTCTAGCCTGCTGCTTTAGTAGAATTCCAGTAGTGTTCAACGAATAATTGAGAATTGAAGCAACTGGAAAAGTCACTGTTTTCCCCACTTTGTGTAAGTATTTTATAATACAAACTATCAATAAGTCGATGATACTTGGTTGGTTCTCAACATTTTGAAATATTTCTACTTTTATTTATATTGTTATCATTAAAGAAGTATCTGTCTGTCTGTATGTCTTCAAACTTCTGAATTTCTTAAACATAACGAGAGACAATTTAAAACCTATATAAACTCTTTATCTTCCTTTTTAGACCAAGAGCTGACCTGGGTGATGATTTTGAAATCCATGGTTCTAAAATTGGCACACCAGATTGTTATGACTCAGACTTGCATACTCCAAGGTCAGAGGCATCATGGAGATCTGGACCCTCAACTACAGGGGCAGCAACCACAATGAACAATGGAGCTAATGTAAAAGATGGCAACAGAGCTGGAAAAACCTATGGCAGGATTTACAGGGACCAGAAATACTCAAGAAAAAAGTTTAAATGATAACCCTTATATGTGTGAAAGATTATAAAAGAGAGTTTTGAGTTATTTTATTGTTATGTGCTAACTATAAACTGCTGATTCTCATTTAAAAAAAGATTTTGTAAGGTTTCCAGCGAGATCGTGGCTACATTAAGACATTTTTATGTGTTACCGATTAGATGAAAGATGTGGTACAACTCGTTTGTCCTACAAAGTCACAATACATAAACTTGGCTGACCATTCTAAGCACAAATTTGCTAGGCAGCGCTTATGCTCAATTACGATCTTTAGAAATTCTAAGTTATGACCTGGACAGGATTTGAACACCCAACCTTTTGGTCTGTATGTGAACACCTTTGCCACTGCACAAAAAGAATAAATGAGAGATCGAAAACACTGGATCTGTCATGGTCTAATGATCTAATGAATTCGGTACTATTCGAGTTATTTTATTACAAAGAAGATTATTTCATTAAATATAACAATTTGGAAGTTTGCAAGAGAGTACATTTTCATGTTCTTTCAATTTAGCAACAACGAGGTCCAAACTATTATTTGTAAAGTCAAACTTGATTAACCCTTAGCGCCCTATACCGCTGTTTTCCGCTTACGACTAATTTTCCCATACCACTGGTTATCGCTAACGACTAATTTTCCTATACCGCTTGCTAATCGCTGACTGAGTTTACTGCTTACGACTAATTTTTCTATACCGCTTGCTAAACACTGACTGAGTTTATTGATTGTTTACTGTGCTACGGGCAGTAACTCTTGTTGTACAAACGACAGTACAAAGTTTTGATAATAAAAATAGCAAAATTTGTTTACGTTTGGTAGATAATTCATTAAATTAAAGAATTAAGTTAGGAAAATAGACATATTTGTATATATTTAAGTTAGGAAAAGGGGAGCATTGATTGAAATTTAAGTTGGGAAGCTAAGGGTTAAACCGCAAATGCTTAAGCCAAATTTTTGTTTTATCCGAACAAAAAACTGACTAATTTTTTTCTCTCTCTCTTTATCTTTGTTAAGAAACTCCTTTAAACCAAGAGAAAAATTGTCTGTTCATGCTTAAACCAAACAGATTATGACATAAAATTACCGTTTTAACATGATAGGTTTGGGCATAGATACATAGTTTTCCCAAAATGTGCCAAAATTGAATTCTATCATCATTCTGTTGGTTTTTAAGTGGAAATTTACACTATATTTGGAAACCTAACATACTCATGTGACCCTTGATTTCACAAAAGCCTGGCACACTTATGGCTTTTCTTTCAAAATACCAAAAAAGTGTGATTACTCATGTTACTTAGTAAAGAAACAAGAATGAAGTTCTATAGTTTTTGAGTGAATGATTGGTTGATCAAATATCCCAAGAGATTTGAGATTACCCAAAGTGTCGGAATATGAGCCTTACTTATATTTAGACCCTACTGATTGATTATGTGATAGATTTTCTCATTGTATGGATATTTTATGTGAATAGTTATCCTTTAATTGAATAAGGGAAATAACTATATAATTATATATATCTGTTTTCTCTTTGTTATTGCCCCTGCTCACACGAGATGAGGCTATGCTTGAAATTTTCCATTTTGACCAAGGTCTTAATGTTTTTAGATAGTAGAGTGAGATGGTAAAGATAATTGACTTTATTTTAGGAATTCTTTTGTTTTTAAAGATACAAATTATGTCCAACATGTTTTCATGTGTACATGTGACATCATGAGCCTTACTTATAATTAGACCCTACTGGTTATATGATATATTGTCTCATTTTATGAATATTTTATGTGAATCTCTATCCTTTAACTAAATAAGGGAAATAACTAAGTACAATTATATGTATTTATATGTTTTTTCCTTGTTATTGCCCCTGGTAAAGTTTGTTCACACGAGATGAGGCTATGTTTCAACTTTTCCATTTTGACCAAGGGCTTAAGGTTTTTGATTAGAGGCTATTCCCAGAGATTAAAAGATAAATGACTTTATTTTAGGAATTCTTTTGTTTTTTAAGATACAAATTTAATTATGAACCACAGGTTTTTTCATAAGGTGTATATCTAACCTTGTTGGATGGAATCTACTAAGCTTTCAATTTTTGGAATCCAACCTGCGAAAAAATCTTGCCAGTTTTAGTTCAACTAATAGGTGAGCACCAAAATATCACTGAAATTAGTCCTTAAAGACCAAAAGAATATATAAAGACATAGGAAATCGCAAAAATAGTTTGAAAATGAGACAAAAATACTTGGATACTGAATGTAACACCTATTTTTCTAACCAAAAATAACCATGAAATATATTAATTTATGCTAATGTAAGTTGGTTTATTCCATTTGTAAAACCTGATATTTTCTAAAGACTGCTACTTCAACAAACAAATCGATGGTCCTGTCAGCTTTGTTCAAACCTGTATTTACTGTACATTTAAATTCTTGGGAAAAATACATTCCCTTTATATAAACATTTTGTGAATTTTTCTACTTTACCTAGCTTCTGTGTTTGTCTTTTATTTCTTGTATTAAGGTTTTGCAAATTAGCAAAAATGATTTTGCCAAATGCTCAAACTTTTGAAGAAAACTGTAAACAGAGTAAAGGATGGTTAAATTGAAAACAATTAACCCGAAACTGTCGCTAAACTGACTTTATTCTAAAGACCCATTCTTCATAACTTTTTGATAACAAACTTTTTAAAAACCGTAACTATGTCTAAACCAAAATGTTGTGGGAGTTTCGGTTTTAGCAATGTTTACTGTATTTTAATCTGAATTAGTTTATGCCTTGGTCTTTCACAAGTAAGTGTTTACAGTATACAGACTTGCTGTGTGAAACACCATGTTTATCCGTCCTGTTTAATTTCTATTCTTAAAATTCTGCTATTATTTATTCTAAAATTCTCAATGTTGATGTTGAATAAAGCTGTGATTTTCAAGTAAAACTGATGATTTTTTAAATTGTTTTTTCTAATTGTTGATTTTGAGATTATTTATTGTTGTTGTAGTCAATCCCCTTGGTTTAACCTGAACACTGTAGTCCTTATATAAAAATTGCCTTTAAGACGTAGGTAGGTAGGTTCCTTGTTCTGGGGGTTATTTGAGAATTTCATACTAATCATTGCAAAGCTCCCCAGCAAAAAGCAGGACTTAAAAAAATCCCATCCTAATTTTAAAAGGTCTCTTAATACCTAAGCAACTGCCCTATGGGGGGTCTCTGCAGTTTTCATTTGTACTGCTTGTTAGAATAATTTTTAAAACGATCTTTGTATTAAATTATTTACTTGAAAATACGACCTGACCCCATTGAAAACAGATGTTCAAGACAGCGCTACTTTTGATGCGCACCAGATCTATAATGAATGAAAATTTTCCTCGGAAGGTATAATTTTCGACACACCCACATTAAGAACATTAGAGGAAGGTTAATATGAATAATGCACTAAAACCTTAGAAGATGATTGGTCTTTTGACACATTCTTCTTCTTTTTTCTTCTTCTGCTGAGCTGATTCTTAGAGGAAGTACCAGGTGTTTACAACTTTTAAACTAATATTTTTAAATAATTTTTCACTGCCACTTTTGAATATTTGTAATAATAAAATAGCAATGAGAGGGAGCGTAACGACCAAATCAACGAATTAAGGGAGCGTTTAGCGACCCGAAATTGTAGTAACTTATAAATTTCAACCATATATCTATTTCTCCGCGGTAAGCTACAATTCGTCAGTTACATGCTATGTTAGACCACCGCTAGAGTGATATATGAGGAATATACGAACTAGAGACATGACTACTCAGATAGAGAGAGTATACATCCGACAAGTAGAAAGAGTTGAAGTGGATAAGAGCCATGTGTGTGTGTGTAAGAGAATGGAAGACAGATATATGGTAAGAGAGAGAGAGAGAGAGAGAGAGAAAGAAATAGAACGTAAAAGGGTGAAGATGGACAAGAAGATGGACAAGAAGATGGAGAAGGTTAGAATGGTTTAAGCATCTACTGTGTTCAAAATTAGGTCACGAATTGATTTATTTTAATTGGCGACGAATAATGTGTACATGCAATCAACAGCCTAACCTTACATTATATTTTACATAACCTTAGATATAATGTGCATTTATGTCTTTAAACATGCGTGATATGTATCCGGTTCGGTGCTGTATATGATTAGCGGACTAATCACTTTACCAATTGCCAAATGTTAATCATTGTTTACTCTCATCATCAAAATGTCAATCAACATATCACATAACAAGAGCACAGTATGAATAAAATTATACTACATTCCTTGTACTTGTTTGTTAGTTCGGTCGTCTTTTATTTAGATACATTTAGTTAGTAGAGCGCTTCAGTTTATAGCAAGGGCGTTTGAAATTTGCCCGCATTGCGCCTATGCAATGTTGTGATCGAGTAGAGTAGTATACAACTCGAGTTGTACTCAAGTAGTTTTCTTGCTACACGAGAACTCGCAGAATTTTTCGAAAAATGCTCTACTCTAGTAGTCTGTCCACACCAGGGGCGTAGCTAGATTGTATAGAAATAGTAATCAAGCACATACTTTTGTAATATTTAATCAGAAAATGTTAAATTGGAAACACAATCTCTCTCTCTCTATATATATATATTTTTTAAATTTAAAGTATAATATAGATATGATGATAATAAAAACTTTATGGTATAAATCCTTCTTCTTAAAAAGAATAATCATTGAAATGACAAAATGATGAGTATTATTAGATATAGATTAATCAGTAAATATTACATTCAGTATACAGCTGATGTTTTAAAAACAGCCGAGAAGAATTGAGTAAAAGTGACAACGCATTTTTTGTTTGTTAAAATGTAATTTACTCAATGTGAAGTATATTTATAACTCGCAAGTGACATCAACTGTGACATTCTTTTTTAATAGCAAGTTAACCTTTAAACATACACTCACCAAGAGATTTGTCACATTCCTTCCACATTTGACATAAGTATTACAGTAGTGGGTTAGGCAAATTTGGGTAAAAATTTGTAGACCAGTTGATTCTATGGCCATTTTTGCTGCTTAACCCAAATCCGTAGACATTTTTGGAAAAAAATTTGTCTTTGGCGTGGTTCAGTTGATTTTTTCAAAATGGCCGCCATTTTCGGAGGTTGACCTCTTTTATTTTCCATAACATTTGATAAATCTTTTTATCAAAATACCTATTTTTTATGAAAAGTATGGAAAATTTCCAAAAAATAGTTGAATAAAATTGCTATTATCATCAAATTACTTGATACCAGTACAATAACTTATCTATTATGCTGCAATTACATGTATATTTCATAATTGAAACTGTTATCAGAAGTGAATAGGGTCTTTGTTTCATACCATTAGAAGCATATATCTCTAAATGTTAGATAACTAAAGAGGTACTTAATGTGGCCAACATGATTTTCAATCAGAACTGGAAGCTGCCAGAATCTTATTATGGTGATGACAATGAAGAAGATAATGAAGATGGTGATTGTAAGTGGGAAGATGATGATGATGATAACAGTGGAATAGAAATAGATGATAATATTCAGAATATTATAGAAAGGAAACAGAAAGTACCATTGAAATCGCAAAAAGATTTGACTTATGTTTTACCACTTATGTTTGTACCATAATGCGATATCTAGACATTGCATCACCCATGAGCTTTATGTTGCTCAGCAACTGCTTGTGGATGATGATTCTGTTATAACAATAGGACTAGATGATACCACCAAAACTGCTGGGCATCGCATGTATGATATCAAAACAGACCACATCACCATCACTAGTAATTCAAATGATAAAAGATTCTTCACAACTGGCTACATTGAAAACATCAGCCATACAGGCAAGGATGGAGCAACAGCATACAATCACAAGCTTAACTGTTTAGCTGTTCTTGCCGCATGCTCAGTTGATGACATCAAAGAACATATAGATTTCTGGATGTCAGGTCAGGGGTCTGATCTCAATGTGCTGTTAAACAATTTAGATGTTGAAAATGGGAAAAGACTAAAGTGTTGTGCGTACATTATTCTAGGTATTGACAATGCTATTGATAAAGTGCTTAAAAACACAGAACAAATGTTGGGAACCCAGAAATTGTTGCAGCTTACAGCAGGAGAAAAAGCTTTCAATTCACCAGGCTCATCAATTCTAACTCTTGGACTGATAGCAATTGCAAAGTTGCTATCGCCAAGTTACGCAGCACTTGCTTCCTTATATAATGATTATGAATTGTGGCTGGAAAGTCGTGAAATTGACTTACATGCAGGTTTCAAAGGATTGTGAGCAACATATTTGGTAGAGTTGCAGAGCTGGCAAAAATGTATCATGCCCATAGGGAATATATCAATCTTTTTTTGAAGCAGTTGTCGATGTCAATAGCAATAAACTGGTTCTAGCAGTTTCCACGTTCATACAAAATGAGTGGTTCACAACAGGCTCGGGTTTGTATTCAAAGATTGGAGACTTAATCATCTTTCATTTGATGAAATTTCTTGGAATAGATTAGAAATGTGGTGAAAAGAATGAGGACAGACACTGGACTGGTGGGAAAAAAGATTTTTAACACAAACTCTCTGTTCTGAGGCTCGGGTTTGTATTCAAAGATTGGAGACTTAATCATCTTTCATTTGATGAAATTTCTTGGAATAGATGAGAAATGTGGTGAAAAGAATGAGGACAGAATCTGGACTGGTGGGAAAAAAGATTTTTAACACAAACTCTCTGTTCTGAAGGATATGATGGCATCAACACTCGAAATCGAAGCTATTGGACTAGAGAAGTTGGAAGCTGCTGTCATTGAAGAAGTTTTTGACACTTTAGAAAGACAAATTGGTGAACTTTTGCATCTCCGAGATGGTGAAGAGGCTGATGTGAACCTGCTATCACTAAGCAGTGCACCTCCCAACTTGAGGTGTGAATCTGAGTTCTCCAAGTTTTACAATCGGGTAAAGCATAGTGGAGGCAGTACATCTGTTCAAACACATTCAAGGAAAAACATAGTGGTGACCAATGGGCTGCTAGTAGTAGTAGATTCAGACTTTGAAGAAAAATCTCATGCAGAAAAAAGCGCAAATGGAGTTGGGCTCGATCATCTGAGGAAGTGAAACAAGTAAGAAAACTTGAGGCTGATTGTCTTACTACAGTGAACGCGACAAAAAAGATTGCTCTGGTAAAAAAAGAAAAACTAAATCTCGAGAAATCCCTAAAAACACTAAAGCAGTTGGAAATATGTAATAAGTATGGAGGTCCTCCTATTCCTCCAAACTGTGTGGATATATTGGATACATTGGACATTGAAAAACTGTTAGCCGAGATCAGCTACCTTTGTCTGACAACCGCACCAAATGCTCGCCAGATGAGGAGAGTCAAAGTGGATGGTAAATATAAAATGCAAAAGTTTGGTGAAGACGAACTACGTACCTCTATAAGAAATGCTATCAAACCACAATAAGATGTAAATACAGATGTGGAGACCCTTTTGCAATATGTGCTTTGAATATTTGACATTAATTCTAGAATGTCCTTGTTAGGGTTACTTTGTCATGGTAATCATATTTTTTTGTGATCACTTGCAATTTTAAACTACTATATGTTGTTTCTTGTAATGAAATTTTTTAATCTGAAAAAGTGTTTTATTCATAAAGGCAGTATATTACATATGAATATCATATTTTAAAGAAAAAATGTGTGAAATTGGTTCTTTCATTTATTGAATGGTTTACTTTGTCAATAATGTTTGCATTATTTAATTCCCTGACCATAAAAACATATGGTTTGCCACAAAAATGAGCTTTCTATCTCAAATTTTTTGGAAACTGTCCATAATTTTCATTAAAAATTAGATATTTTGATGAAAAGATTTATCAAATGTTGCTTAAATGCAAATACAGTTATTTGTTTGAATTCATTGACCCTCAAAACTTATGGTTTGCCACAAAAATGAGCTTTCTATCTCTAATAGTTCTCAAGATATGGAAAATAGAAATGGTCAAACTCCGAAAATGGCGGCCATTTTGAAAAAATCCACTGAACCACCCCAAAGACTCTTCTTCTTCTTCTTCTTCTTCTTCTTCATCTTCTTCTTCTTTCTTTGAGTTTCCAAGTTCATCTTAGTGAACACTACTGAAACTATGTGAAATTTGTCATGCGTC
>JAUUEB010371649.1:0-12340 GCA_032362205.1 Clione limacina
TTCAATTTTAAAATTAATGAACAACTTTCGTTTATCGATTTCAATTTCAATATTGTGTTTCGATATAGTTTCGTTAGATTACGAGCTTTAATTTAATTACCAAAATTAATCAACGTCTTTCTAGATCTTGGTTGTTCTTTTCTAAAAAGCCAGATGGTGTTAGATATATATATTTCATTACATATAATATTATGTCATTCTTTTGTATATACCCAAATGTTGCAACAAAACTTAGGAATAAAGAATTTGAATATAACTTGAAAGATAAGGGGATTATGAACAGGTAGGCAAAGAAGGAAGTTAAATTCTTTGATGACAGGTGAGACACAGGAAAATGAAGCTTTGTTTAATTTACTTTAGACAGGACTGAGAAGTTAACCATCATTATCACCAATGTCTGTGCAAGGGATCAATTTGTCGCATAAGAGACGGACCACTTTTTAATTATCATTACAAGGCATCTTTGAAGCAATTAGAACAACACCATTATCTCTGGTCATTGATGTGCTGTTAATGGTTAAGAATAGAATGATCATAACAATTATTGTTATTGGTAACAACTTTGATTACTAAAAAAAATCTATCGGGTAATTTTTAGGTGCTGAATAATAAGTCTCCGTATAAACTTACAGTCTCAAAAAATGCAGTGAAAAAGTCAAGTCTTTGAAGACTACTTTTAAATTGAAATGGTCTTGTTTTAAAACGATGATAAATATATATGCTAGTTTTATTAAAATTTCTAATTTTAGCTTTGAAAATGGTTTTGTATGTCGAATCTGTCATCTCTGATCATAGCATGTGATGTGTCATGACTCAATGATTTACTTAACACCTCAGCAGACGTGATCCACGTGACAGTAGAACGTCTGTCAGAACCAAAGGATCACGTGCCATTTGACACATCACGACTAAATAAAATCCGACTTCTTAGTAACTTACTGACTGGGACCAAACTGATAGTGATAACAGTTATTGTCAAAAATTGATTCTTTTGGGCATGTGTTAGAAAACATGGCTGCTTGTGCCTTTTTTACTTATTTATTAAGTCTAATAGTATAGCATTAGACCAACCAAGTATAATAGTATAACGTTAGATCCATCAAGTATTGAGATAGTGATAGATAGCTAAGATGATACTAAGTACACAGTGAACATCTTGATCAAAACTTTTAGTATGACATTGCATTCATCACTGAAAGATAATTATATATAAGTTATATAAGGTATATCCGTATTTACCTTCTGTGTATATAGTTTCCTTTCACAGTCATCGACCAAAATCAGTAATACAACTACTTAAATCTCTTTTTCTCGTGACAGGCCGAACGGGAATATATATGAGAACGCAATCCGTCATAATTCACCCCTGCTCTATGCAATGTTTTTGGGACTCAGCAAAGTAATGATATGATATACATATTCAAGAAAATCATCTTACACTTCTCAACAATTATAGACAATCACTTGTTGAACCAACTGCTTAAAGACAAGTGAAATATAAGCACATGAAACACAATCTGCTACAGAGTTCTTCTCTTAAGTATAGGAGGATCAAGGATAACACCCCCGTAGGCCCCTTGATTTAAGAGGGATGCTTATGATTTATGGATGCAATTAATACTTCTTTCATGATTTAAAACTTCGTTTTTTTGGCTACATGTAAGAGGTTACGTGAAAAAATACCTTATCTAATCTGAACTTTAAAAATGTGCCATCTTGAGAGTTCTAATACATCTTTCTTTGTATTTTCACTTTTATGTTGTACCCGTTTATTTTAGAGTCAAGCCCTAAGATAATGACAATTCGATATGGCATACTAATTCAGTCAACTTTTCAAAATAGGTCATTTCCCTTTGAACTGACAACACATTTTATTTTTTGGTTACTTAAAAGCTAAGAAAAAAAGCACCACTTAACTTTAACGTTATGAACTCAGCAAGAATCCATTTAAGATTGTCAAGTTTCTGACTTTTTCTCGTTTACCAAAAAACACAAATTATGTTTGTAGAAATAAAGAGTATATATGGCTTTCTTTATGAGTCTGGAGATATTTTGTTGTCCCTGCTACTACTCGATCGTCTGGTCCTATTCATGTCAATGTCTCCCCCGCAGTGTAACTTAAGTTAACACCCACTGAGCTCATGGCATCACGTATTCAGAGGGGACTATCGAGTTAATCTATCCCATTTTTCGTTTCCATTCCCTTTTTATGAGTTTTGAGACTGTTTTGAAAGGGAAACGCAATGGCCCAATTTAAGCGCAGACGTCCCTGAAGCTAGTCAGCTATTTGAGTCGTCTGTCGATTGTTATTGAATGATAATATAAAAGAGGCGCCACCTAAATACCCCGTTAGATGAGGATCCTTTTGATATCCTGGGCAAGTTATTAAAAAAGCTTGTTCCTAGAGGTGTTGTTATCCCGATGTTTCCATGAGGTTATTGTTCCTTCGAGTGCTGAATCTAATCTTCTAACCTTCATATGTGTAACAATAAGTTGAAGAATGGTGTTTTCTGTGTATATATTCATCTATCATGTCAGGTTTATGGTGATTGAGCGTCCTCTTAAGTTTTTTTTACTCATGTTATTAAATTGAAGTGACACGATATTCTTTGTAAATAACTCACAAACTCAGTATAAAGCTGCCAAAAAAGGGAACGTCGCCAATTGCAACATGAACATGGAGTCTGCCGATGACTCATCATTATTTATGGATCCGAAACTATGCAGGTTTTGAATATCGAACAGGAACTTCTTTTATTTCTAATTTAATGCTTCTACACAAGTCTATTAGCATGATGTCTGTTCGAAATCTGTTTCGATCATCCTTTAAATGCAAGATAAAATGCAAACAACAAAACAAATATCATCATCTGTTCCATATATCATAAACTGACATTGCATTTCCTCAAACATAACAGACACATTAGTCATGTATTTGTAGACCCACTTTCTCCAAATATTCCCAAATATCAAGAACGCAGACATCCAGACATAACCCCTTCAACTATGAACACATTACATGATATTGAAATCACGTGCTTAATATTAATGACAGACTCTCTCAACCTTTACGCATATGCTGACACAAATGTTGACATTTAATGGAAGCGGCAGGTGTTAGTTTTTTTGGACTCAATTGTATTTATTCTAGCTTAGTAGACCAATATAATACCTTTATAAGTAGAAGAACAGAAGACCTAAACCTACAAATACACTGGAGGAAAAATTATAAAAAGTAGATGGAAAAAGGTACATCATTATTTACATTGCTTGTGTATATTTCTATTTCGCAGTCATAACAATTTATATTAGTTCTACATATACTTTACCTACAAATACATAGTCTTAAAAGGGCAAAGAATTGAACGTCATGACTAATAGAGTCCCTAATTCATTTCCATCATTTCATTTTAGTGCTTATTCAGATTGATGTTGTTCTTATATGACAAAAGACAAATAAAAATTGCCCTTCACTTAAGGAAGCAAGATGTTTTAACTATTAAACTCACCTAACCAATTGTTTAAAATTGAGTTTATATCCGTTTTTGTTGTATGTGGGTGTTTAGTAGTGAAAGGCTGCCCCCCCCCCCCCCTGTGTAATAAACAAAGGTAAGTGACAATATTGGTTGTAAATTTACGAAAATAAACATCATTTATATGTATTGTTCTGAGTTAGTGGAAGAAATAAAAGTCATATACATTTTTTATAAAGAAAAATTTGATACACTCAGAAATTCAATCAAATGCGTCATTGGCTGACGGTGGCAGGACACAGATAAACCTAGCTTACATTCGATGGCACGTGTCCCTTTCGTTCAAATATACTTGTTTTTCTTCGCAAATTTCGCATCCTAGCCGACAAAAAGATATACGTGCCAACTTTTTGTATCAACAGACTTTAAATTGTTAGTTAATAGCTGTAGTTTCAAGAAGTTTCAACCTTCCTTGACAAAGATAAGTTGGAATGTGTATTGTATCTCCCTAAAATGTTCATGGTCACTAACTAGAACTTTTCTTTGTGTCGAGAATAATTGCTTTTTAGAAGAATAAAACATTCAGCCGGGAAATCATTTCTGTCTTGTCTTTGAATGTTGACATAGCGTTCAGCTCGTTAAAAAGACAATCTTAAACTTGTCTTCAAATTGTTTACAATATTTTAACGCTTGTTTTGCCAGTTCTCATTTTTCAATTTGTCTACGTTTTATGTTACGCTCCACGCTACAATCAACCTAAATTTCATTTACATCAAGACCGCTTGTGACGTGACATTGTATTTCTTTTTAAGCCTTGTGCTTTTAGGAACTTTACATTTCCCCCATATTAAATTTCAGCAGTCATAAAAAACGGCGTTTATTAATTTGAGGGGATTGTTAGAAAAAAACAGTTATTTACAAAATTTTTAACAAACAATAAGAAAGTCGTGCTATATTGATTTGTGTATCTATGCTTTGTTTTTTTGTGTTATACATTCTGGATTATGGATGCAGAGTTTATTGTTATCATTTGGCTAATCGAGGAATTGTCAATTAAAATATGAATATTGGTATTAACATCTCAGAGGATAGTATCCTACAAAACACACCTGCTGATTGTTGATACAGAGAGGAAATTACAAAAAATGAGGGTTCGTTTCATTTTGTCATCGGTTATATATTTTTCAAGATCATTTCATGATCCGTTTTTTGCTAAAAGGAATTGATAAATCTTAATAAAAGTATTCAACTTATGACAAAGATTTTGAAGAAAGAAAGAAGGGCAGAATGAAAGAAAAACGAAAAGAATTACTGTCTTACATAGCTACCTTTACTGCACTTCATCGTTACAATTCTATTTGAACGTTCAACACATTATCGTTGCTTTTGTTCTTCTGAAATTACAATTATTTCTTTGTTCTGAATTTATCACAACATTCTTTTTAATCTTCTGTCTGCCTTGTCCCCCATAGGTTAATAAACACAACACCATATATTGTATCTTGACAAAACTGAAACAGACCTGTCACTAGCCGAGGAGCGAGACCCATGGCGCCGCTTGTTTGATAACAAACAAACAAACTGTCATCCTCATGGCTATTTTTGAGGTGCATATACCTTGCTTGTTACTAGTGCTTTTAGTCTAATAAAACGTCTATTTTATTTAATATAAGAATAAAACTGTGTGGAAATTGATCATAATCATGAGCTACGGGAAATAATACATTTAACTCAATTTGAAATTTAGTAATCGGACGCAGACCCCAAGCTTTATATCTTAGACATATAAACATACATATCAAAGACATTTTTGCTCTGCTTAGAGTTTTACTTACTATCATTCTTCTTTTCGTTAATGCAGGCTTAAATCACTTTTCAATATACAACTTAATTGACATATGTTTTCAATGTATATGTGCTTATTGTTATATTTAAAATCTTCTTATTCGCATGGAGGTCAGTCCAGATTTGGATAAATATTTTATTATATTCAGTTCTTTAACAAGAATTATTAATATATTATCAATTAACGAAGATGATATCATTTATTATCAATAAGTATCTTATTTGTTAATTATTGATCGTATTCATTTATTTATTTTGGCGTTCCTTTATACATTTTATTCATTCATCCATTTATCTTGCCAGTTCTGAATTCTTTCTCTAGTTTGTCTTTTGAAATAAAAGAAACACATTGAAGAAAAACTGACACTGATCATTGATTGCATGTATCAAGTTTCAAAAATTAATTATAATTTCTTTTAATTCATTAATTGACCTTTTTCTCAGTGTTTTGGATCATATTTCACACTATACCACCATGGCTATGAACCACGCTATTGCATATATCACATATCTTTTCTACATTTCTAATTAACAGTAATTAAATGATAGAATCGTGAGATACACATTTTGGATTTCATGAATTCAATTATATGAAGCGGTCGTAATTAATTAGTTTTATTTCAAACATATTGTGTTTACAATCAGCATCAAATTAAGCATTATTCTTTCTTGGCACGGAATTAGCGTTTTCAAAAGACATTGTCTGTATTGTAAAACCTCACCTCAATCCCGTTTTCATAACAAATAATCTAAGATGATAGAAACTGAAAAGCCAGGACTTCCTATTTAAAACTAATGAAAAATTTTTGAGTATCAACTTCAATCTCAATAATATGTTGATCGTTTAGTTAGATAACGAGCTAATTCTATAGAGCTTTAATGACACATTGAAATCGATGAACTTCTAGATCTGGACAATTATTTTTCGAAACGTCAGGGGGCATTGTAAAATTTGTTAAATATGGTAATATGTCCTGATCTTGTGATGATGTTGGAACACATTCAATAATTCGAATTGAACTGGAGAAATTAGAGGAATCTAAAGAACAAGTAGGCAAAGAGGAAATTTCATTACAATTTGAATTATAGTCTTGGATGACAGGTGAAAAACAGGATAATGAACCTTTTTTAAATCACTGTAGACAGGGCTGAGTGGTAAACAATCATTATAACCGCCAATGTTAGTGCAAGGTCTGGTATCAAGTAGTTGCATTAGAAACGTATCCTTATTACAGTAACCATTACTAGGCATCTTTAAAATAATGCTTGACCAGGTTCTTCTAAGGGGGCCGAGTGATTACGTCTTTCATAATACCATTGGTGTCTTAAAATAATGTAGTGACAAAATCAAGTCTTTGAGGACTACTTTTAAAATTAAATAGTCTCGTATCATAAAAATCATAAATCGATAAGCTACTTTCATATTTTCATCAACATGTGTAATCTTGGCTTCGGATATGGTTTAATTTGTCAAATATGTCATCTATGAACATATCATGTGATGTGTGATGACTCATTGCTTCACTTAAAAAACCCAAAAACATGACCACGTGACAGCCATAAGTCTGCCAGGAACAAAAGATCACGTGCCATTTGACTCTTCAGGAATAAATGAAATCGGTATCGTGCTCAGTTACTTGTTGACTTGGATCACACTGACAGTGAACACTGTTATTGTCAAAGATCGATAGTCTGTCTTCCTGTCTTGTTTTGGGATTGTATTGGTTAACATGATTGCTCATGCCTCTTCAGCGTATCTATTAGGTCTTATAGTATAGCATTAGACCAATCAAGAATAACAGTATAACGTGAGTTCCATCAAGTATTTAGATTGGTGATATATAGCTAAGATGATACTAAGTACACGGTGAGTATTTTGATCAAAGCTTTTAGTATGAAATTGCATATATCACTGGTTGAAAGATGATTATATAGAAGTTGGATAAGGTATAGCTTTTATATAGTTTTGTTTTTCACAGTCAAAGAGCAAGAACAAGTATTACAACTACTGCAAAACTCTTTTTCCCATGACAGGCCTAAAGGGCTTTGAGTTTATGAAACGCAATCTGTCTTCAATTACCCCTGACCTGTGCAGTTACATGGAACTCAGTAAATAAGACATAATGATGTGATAATACATATTCAAGAAACTGCTATCTTACACTTCTAAAAATGTATAGATAATCACTCGCTGAACCGACTGGTCAAAGACAAATACAATGTAAGCACATGGGAAAAATCTGCTAACAAGTTCCTCTCTCAAATATGAGTGCTAGGATAACATCCCATTTAGGCCTTTTATTGATTGAAGAGGGATGATAGTTAGTTATTGATGAAATTGAATTATTCATTAAAGTTTTCTTGGCTTGATGCAAAGGTCACTTGTGAAAATATCTTATTATGTCTTTTAAATGTGTCATCTTGAGAGTTCTTATACATCTTTCTTTTGCTGGTCACTTTGATGCTATACCCGTTAATTCTCAGAGTCAAGCTCCAAGATAATTACAATAAGATACGACATACTTATTCAGTTAACGTCTCTCATAATTTACGTATGGATTAAATAGGTCATGTCTCTCTTAATCTTAAAAGCTATGAAAATGACGCAGCACTTAATATTAACGCTTTACTTTAGAACTCATTAAGTACACAGCAAGAATCCATTCAAGCTTGACAAGCATCCGACGTTTTTTTCGTTTATATAAAAAATTAGTTTAGAGGAATAAATAGTAAATAGCTTTCTTTGTGAGTCTGGAGATATTTTGTTGTCCTCGCTGCCACACGATCGTCTGGTCCTATTCATATCAATGTCTCCCACACATTATAACTTACGCTATCACACACTGAGCTCATGGCATCATGCATTCAAAGGGGTACATCGAGTTAATCTATCCCATATTTTGTTCCTTTCCTTTTTTATTAGTTATGAGACTGTTTAGAAAGGGAAACGAAATGGGCCAATTTAAACGGAGACGTCCCTGAACCTAGCCAGCTATCTGAGTCGTCTGTCGATTGTTATTGAATGTTAATATCAGAAGAGGCGGACATAGAAGCTGGGCGCCACCTAAATACCGCGTTAGGTGAGGATAATTTTGATGTACTGGGCTAGTTCTTAAAAATGCTTGCTCCTAGAGGTGTTGTTATTTTCATGAATCCACGAATTTATTGTTGCTGTGAATGCTACATATAATCTGCTAAGGTGTAGCATCTGTGTAACAAAATGTCGGAGTATGGTGAAACTTCTGTGTATCTATCCATCTATTCTGCCAGGTTTATGTTGATTGAGCGTCCCCTTAAGTGTTATTGTCAATCATGCGACTAGATTAAAGTAACACGTAAACTCATTATAAAGCTGCCAGAGAAAGGGAACCTCGCCAACTGCAACATAAACAGTAGAACGTGGATGACTCACATTATTTTATGGATATTCAGAAACTATGCAGATTTTGAACATCGAACAGGGACTTCTTTTATGTCCAATTTGACGCTTATACACTAGTCTATTAGGATGATTTTTGTTCGAAATCTATTTTTGATCATCCTTTAGTTACAAGATAGAATACAAACAGCAAAATAAACACCAACATCTGTTCTACATATCACCAACTGACACTTCATTTCTTAAACCATCACAGACACATTAGTCATGCTTTTGTAGACTCACTTTCTCCAAATATTCCCAAATATCAACAATGAACACATTACATGATGTTTAAAGCACGTGTAATATTAAGGACTCTGTCAACCTTTACGCGTATGTTGATAAAAAAAAATTTCAACGATCAGCACATTATCGTTGCTTTTGTTTTTCTGAAATTAAAATTTGTTTCTTCTTTTCGTCCTTATGTTGTTTCTATCACAACATTATTTTAACGTATCTGTCTGCCTCATCCCCTGCAGATAAATAAATAGTGAATACTTGCTGGCTGAGTTTATCTACCCTATTCATGTCACACAAGTTGCCATTGTAGTGTTTTAAGCGTCGCGGTTTTAAGGTGTGTGTTGTCTCCTCGTGGTTTTTGCCTCGCCGTCGTATATTGTGTCAACACACAGTATCGCTGATATTTATTGTTTTGGGTTGTCCTCTCTTACTTACATTCAGTAAATGGAATAAATACAACACCCTATATTGTAATTTGACAAAACTGAACCAGACCGGCACGTATTACTTCATGACACCAGGCCAAGGAGCTAGACCCCATGCGTCGTTGGTTTGATAACAAACAAACAAATTGTTATCCTGATGTCTATTTTATTTTCATTCCTTACAAAATTGTATTCGTTATTGTATTAATTTGTTATTATTATATTCTACCTTTTCCATGTTTGTCTCTTCTTCTATAAATGTGTATTCTTCTAATGTGTACGTCTATTTGACTAATTTTCTGCCTCATTCTGTCTTTGTTCTTTCTTTCCTTCTTCCTTTCTTCCTCTTCAGTCATGTATTCATGTATTTCTTTCAATATTTTACTGACCCTGTTTTTATTTTACACCATGCTCGTACTATCGGGCTTGAATTTTCTTTCTTTTTCACACCAGATCTTGTTCTCTCTTCAATTACTTATTTACACGTTTAACCTCAATGCAGGGGCACGTACAACTACTTTAATAATGATCCAATGAACTTGTGTTTGTGTGCTTTCTATTGAGACTTACTATTCGGTGCTTTAATACCCTTCATGAGGCAAATTAATTTACCTTTCACTTTGTGCACAAAGAATGCAGTGTTTGATCCTCTCGCTATATAAATTTGATCCCTTCTTAATCTGTATTGGAAATATGATATCCCTCAAGTATTCGGCCAGCGATGAATTTTGATGTTAGTAGAATTAATGTTGCTATGCCTTTTGTGCATGTTCTGAATCGCGATCGAACCGCTTTAACATATTTTTATTGCAGGGATTTACTTTTGGCTACTAATAATAAAACATGATATGATAAAAATAATAAGAAAAAAGAAAAAAAAATCATTCTTGTCCTAACTCCGGGGAGATTTATCACAGCATTAAGTAAAATATATTCGAAAAAAATGAATTTACAACGTCATCATCTTAAATTCGTAAGATAAACACAAAATCCACAGCGTTCTGTGATATGCCTCTCAACATTTACCTGCGTAATCTTTATAAAACACTTGACACTTTAAGATTTATCTTGAGTAAATATCCTTCCTGTGTTCGAGTGTAGTATGTTTCTTACGCTATATTTGTGTAGTAATCGTTTCTGGTTTCATATTTGATAAATGTATTTGATATTTATTTCGTTATTATTATTTCTGAATGATTGCAATTTGAAGAAGAACAGGTGGTAATCTGTCATTTTTAATACGAGATTCATAAGTGCAACACAATTTGTAACATTTGTAATAAAGAAATAACAAAAATGAAGACCTTAAAACGTGGACAGGCTAGTCTTTATAGCGACTGTATACACCAGAGATTCATATACAGTCTTTTTTATTAGCGCTTTTTTTTCTTATAGACGTCTATTTTATTGAATAAAAGAATAAAACTGTGTGAATATTGATCACAATCATGAACTACGGGAAATAATACATTTGACTCAAATTGGTATTTAGTAATAGACGCAGACCCCGAGCTTTATATCTTAGACATATAAACAGACATATCAAAGACATTTACCGGGATCATTCATCTTTTTTAACATGCTTATTATATGCTTAGGTAACTAGAAAAAAACGCTTGGTTATAACCAAACTATAATCATAGTAAAAATACGAAAGCACGACCTGTGCATATTATATGGTTAAAATGTTAGATAATGTTCGATAAGATTTTCATCGTAATATCTTCGTTTATATAAACTACCTTTTCAAATATCACACTGACACATATGTAATAACGGACTTATAAACGCTGTAACTACAATGATTGTTTTATGTTTTAAACATAGAAAGAAAGTTATCTTTGTTCACATCGTCACCAGACGTAGGGGTAAATATAATTCTGACATACATTCACCTTGATTCTAATCACGTCCTGTGTTTCTTGACGAATAAAACCTTGAAAATAGCAGATGAACTTTGTCTTATGTCAAGAGCAATTCAAAATATAATTAAAACTTGTTGTTTTTGTATCAAGGTCGTCATCTTTGGAGGTTATCTATGTCCTTGCACGGTTTCCACAGCTGCTCTTTTATAAGAAGGCGTCTATGTACCATGAGAAATAACATCAAATATTGGGATAGTTCACTGCTTAATTCAAAAAAAATGAAATCTCTTAAACAGACAATCACGGACATGGACGACATTAAATTTACAACTTCTTGTGAGAAAGTGATAGTGATATCAGACTCGTTGTTGTTTCTAGAATAACACAATTTCTACTAATTGTTTGATCTATTTTTTGGAATAAAAATATGATAAATTCGAGTTGAGAATCTTTGAGTATTTTCAGAGATTATTTCATAACCACCGTCTATCGAGATTTGTACTTTGAATGCAAACGTACTTAATAATTAAATGCAGTAAATGTGTATAGTAACTGGGTGTATTGGGTTTTGACCTATTTGATTCCTTCATTTGGTAGTAAGAAAATTCCGATTACATTTAGCCCGTTTAAATAATACCGCTTATTTTACAATTATGGCAAGACAACCGAGCCACCAAAGTGATCATCTTTTTGGAATACATTTGTCCATGGCATTTCAAATGTGTAATATGATTTTGGCTTGATCTTTTCTATGGTAAATCTTATTTTCACAAAAGATAAAAACTTGTTTCTGAAATCCGAATAAAACTGTTTGAGAAAACATTCAATATTTATCAAACCAAACTTGTGTACTCATTATTTTGTTCTCGTACAATTGACATAGTTAGTTTTGGAATCAACCATTTTCATCGTGACAACTAGTTGACTTCTTTTGAGCTGAAGACCTAATGAACAAAACAAAGAAAACACACAATAATTTCAGAAATTTTAGAACGCTGAATGATTCTGACCATAAAGGTATTGCTGCAACTCATACTTGGTGGAGTAATTTTAATTCAATATAAGTACCTT
>JAUUEB010371760.1:0-12339 GCA_032362205.1 Clione limacina
TGCTATTAGCGATGTAAGGGCAACAATTGATTTGAGATTGTGTAAATCTGGGCGAAGCCGGGTAAACCGACTAGTATATTATAATAAAGAATTAGGACGAGCAAAAACGTTGTGTTTGTTGTTTAACAGAGAATACGTATTAACATGTCTATCGTTACTAATACCAAATGTCAGCGCTTGTTTACTCCAAAAAACATTCCAAAGATAATACAGGGTACATGATCGGCAATCGTTGTAACAACAAAGGATAACACAATATGTTGACAATGAGTCAACCTTTCTTGTTGTGTACACAGCTTCATAACGACCTGTTTCATGCCATGTCTTGATGCAAAAAGGTAAAATAAAAAATGAGTAAATATCTATGAACGTAAACAAAAAATGCAAGAGTAGTTTTAATTGAATACGTAGAGAGTATTTACTATTACATATACACTTCGTCACTTGTAGTAAAATACATACTCTTCTTTTTGGCTATAACAACATACAATACCTAGTTCATCCTGGTACGTGACCACAATGCAATGAGACTGCAATACAAGACCTGGGAATGCCCTGATGTATAATAAATACTATTATTGATACTAGCCACTTCTTAAAAAAAGCAACTTGCGCTCCGACGTAAAAAGGCACAGTTCATGTATATGCAATAGTATGAAATCAAATTAAATTGCATAAATGCGTATTCAACTAAAAAATACATGTTAGCTTCTGAAAAAATGGAATCATAGATTAAAAATATAAACACTAATAAGACAACTCAATATCGGAGAATGACCCAATTTGCAAATAAAAGATTTTGTGCACGTCCCAGTATGTAAACAAACAACATGCCAAAGGAATTTGTCGATTGGGTAAAAACTGTGGCTGTTGCTGTTCTCCTGGTACAGACAAACAAACACATTCACCATTAAACAGATGTTGATTCTTATTATAAAGATACTATTACGTATACAACGCTAAAGAAAGAAAAAGACAAAGTAAAAGCTTGCAACTCAACAAAACAATCTCTTTTGAACTTTTAATTTGGAGTGTAACATTGCAAACAAAATAAACAAAACCTATTACATTGTATCAAAACTGCTCCTGACAATGGAAATAATGAGTAAATGAAGAATTCGGGATGAGAACCAACGCAATCTTAGATCTAAATTGTTAAAAAAGCTTAATTGCTAAGAAAATAGATATGGCTGAAAAAATAACTTAGTTTTTCTTATAGCAGTACATGTAGACTTCTTAGATTGCCACATGTTGTTTTGTTATCTATTTTTTAGAAAAACGTTATCACACGGGTATAAGATGAAAAGTTCGTTGTTTAACGAATAACAAATAAATCTAAATTCCATGAGTCATGCTCTATACACCTAGTTAGCAGGTCAATGCGAAAACGATATAAACTCTCAGAAGCGAACTGTACAACGGCAAACGAGATTGCAAAGTTTTTTGATACACATATCAAAATTAAGACATTGACTTAAATAACGAAATGCAGACTGGGCTTTTCAGAAAAAAGACGAATGTCATTCTTGGATATAATGGTTGATAAGTTATTCATCAAATAACCTAAAAATGGATATGAGTTGTATTTGCAAACGCGTAATCTGAATCATAATTGTTTGCTGGAAAGAAGTACTAGTCTTAAACATTATGAACATTATTTTAATTGAAAAAAAAAATGTTAAAAAAGATGAATACGTCAATATGTATCAAACATTTATTTTGAGCACAATAATGTAATCAAGTGTTTAAACAGCCCGTCGTAATATAATGTGGTAATAAAGAATGTTCATATTTCGGCCATATGCTAAACTTAAGCGTTATACTATTTCTGTTTTTGTTTTGTAGTTTAATTTATTTCCACATGAAACCGGAGTTTTAAAAACTGGTATAAAAATTAACGAACAACTGAGAAGAAAGAGTTGTCGTCGTTTTATACATGACTAAATGTTATTGATAAATAATGTGATGATTTAACGCTTATAGTGTACTTTGCTATATTTATATTTACAGTAGTACCTTAGTGAGCTCGGGTACTTTTACTCTGGATTTATTTCAGTAAGGTAAGGATATGTTTAAAAACTCTTATTTCGTGAGTTTTGTTAATCAATCGTTAATCTGTTTATATATTTCAAATTGAGATTGTCATTAATTATTAAGAATTTATGAATGATTCACAAATTTCAGTCATAGGATCATGCATACGCCATGAACTGTCCAGCATGTAATGACTTTAAAAGGCGATATCACATATATGTTTTTGACAGGGCAAATGCAATGTCCGTGTAGTTTATGAGCAATGAACTATACCTTTTTTTATTCATCAACAATGATTGTGTGTGTCTTATTAACCCGGAATCGATATAAAGGTAGATTCGTTAAGTTCTGACATTCGAATTTCCCAGTCAAATTGACACAAACAAGTCAATTGATGTATGCCTCTCTTTATGAGTAAAATCATATTTGGAAGCATAACCCTGCTTGTTCCGGACGTTGTATGATACTTAAAAATTATATTTTAGAACGATGACATGGTGATTGCAGTCTAGCAGTTTGGTAACATGTTAGATTCGTTGAGTGCGAATCATACGATAGTATGTTATTATTCATTACTAAATTATAGTACGTGTTGAGCCCTTTTTTCTAAAAACATTCAGATTCATGCTTCAGAGCACAATATATATATTAAAACTTAATCTTCATATTTTAAAAGCGAAAGCAGCTTTTTTTTACTTTGATAACTCGTATATTTAAAAAATGTTTAAGTGTAGACGTAGATGGTTATACCAGTACATATAAACTTTAGTGAACACTTGTAGCATATCTCTCTTTTCGGTCATAACAAACTACTATACCTAGACCATTTGTTTGAGAAAGCACAGTCACTCCCGATACGTAAACACAAGCTGAAATTAATTTTCAAGCCTGAGTCAAACGGCTATAGTGTCCGTTGCGATATTCAGATTGATTTTCCTTGGTGACAGTATGTACAGGTCTTCTTTGATTTGCTGTTCTCTTCTTTCAGTAGAAAATGAGATTGTTCCAGTTTATACGCACAGTTTGTCTATAAACATTAAGTCAACACTTTTGTCGATTGGGGCAAAACTGTCGCTGCTATCTCAAAGCATACGAAAAAATGCCAGAAAAAAATGTAGACTTTTATTCTTATGGCACTACGATCCCGACACAAAAAAGAGAAAAGACAAACATTCCCCTACTGGCGACCAATCAACTAATATAATCTACGCTACTCCTTCCAGTACAGATAATGAGTGAATGAACGAAATATGATGTGCACGCAAATATCAAAACCATTTCAAACCACAAATGACGTTAAGTAATATTATTGTTAATACTCATTATAATATTTCATATTATTTTATATCATAGAATGACTCAGACATTTAATCAATTCTAGATGCTCCTCGAGTTCTTCGACTTCAAATTATAGCCTTGAACTTGTTTCTTCATAAACAACGATAACTGTGTTATGATAATACATTATTTGTCTTTTTTCGTCTTTTTTTCATTAATAGTCAATAATATGACATAGAACAAAAACATGTTAAAACAATAACATCAGCCATACTTTATTGTTCTGTTTTGTAGTAAATATGTAGGACATTATTTAAAGACAAAACCAGAATAATGAGGAAGATAGTATTGAACCTTTATTACTGTTATTAAGTTTAATCAACTTTCATCTCTTCCAATTTCTAGCCGCTCCTTATGTTGCCGTTTCCGTTAAACAGTTTATCAACTTCATTGATTAACAACATGGCGACGTAATTTCCCCAGGGACATGTCATTACGGTTAGTCTTTGACTAACTGACCATCCACCACTTACCTGTCGTTACATGGTCTGATTGGCCAAATGTCTGACCCAACAACAAATTAAGTCACTGGGTCAAATTGTAGCTTTTAATGGCTTCATCGTATAGATTCTCAAAGAGCGATGACCTACAACGTCAAGATGCAATTGACAGATTGTATACATCCCCAAGCAATATTTCAGTGCCAACATTTTGGTGTCTTGGTTCTTTAGTTACATCAGTTACATTTATTCATATGTAAACCATACGATGTGTTTTTTTTCGTCTATGCGATTTTTCTTTTATCACCCACATATTCCTTACGTTGTCATTTATTATGAATGCACATTCAAGCTGAGTGTTAAAGTGTAAAAAAGACAACCAATCCAAAAAATAAAGTTGTGAAATTAAATTATGCCATTATTCCTCTCACAGAGCTTATAATCGGTGACATAACCCAGGTAGACTGTTATATCGAGGTTTAGCCTGATGAAACGTTGTCGTTCTGAATTGTTTAGGGAGACCCGACACTGTACACATGGCAAGTCACTATGTTTTAAATGTGGACAGTTTTATTTCGCGATTGATACTTCATGATGCAATTGTTAATATTTGTTTCAACCACTTTATTTTGTCTCATTCAAACATATTCTTGAATAAACTCCTATGACATTTTTTGATGAATTCGATGTTACGTAACATTATTACATTTTTGTCGATCTAAGGGTTATTAGCTAGATCGCTTTACTAAGGCGTTTAAGGTAGCAATAAAACCACTATTATTCACGTCATGGGTTCAAAGACGTTCTATGAATAATCTAGAACTCCTTGCTGATATCCACATTTTGAACAAAACTCGTTTCGAAATAAGTTCGACACAATTTAAGACAATGGTGGTTTGAACTAGTTTAAATATGTTCAAAAAATGACATTTACATGAGTGAACATAAATACCAAGGTTGCATTACTTTTATATGCAATTTGCTGTAAAACATTTATAAGATTGAATTCCTTCATACCAGACCACTAACGAAGGGAAGAAGTCCCAGAAACAGACTGTTTGATTAACGTTGGTGAATGAATCCAATTCATCACAGCAATGCACGTTTGTCAACTGTTTTTAAAATTAAATCAAGTGTGAAGTCTTAAGTCATTAAATGTATTCAAACTAGTTTTCTCTCGGTCCTACTATCGGAAGACATCGGACATCGGTGGTAAATCTCTGAAAATGATAGAAAGTGATCGTCTCAGTAGATAAAAAATGGAGGATATAACCGGTTTTTCGGCAGGCTATACAACAATCAGCACTGGCTCCCATAGTAAATATACAAACGTTAATCTTGTGATGTTAAGATAATTGCAAGTCAATTTAGATTTTGTTATTTTATTCTTTCCCGTCTATATGTCACAGCGACCATTGTATGTTTACTTTAATATCAAGTGCAATCGTGTTTTATCGTTGAGGTCTGTATGACATGTCTGGTTTACACTTTATGTACGCAAAACCATTGTTCCTGTGGGAATTATATAAATATTACACTTGTCATTTTGGAACTGCAACAACGTAGTTATAGTACTAAGTAAATATTTACACTCAATTGGGACTGTCTTTGTCATCAATAAATGTCAGTGGTGGAATTGCATGTGGTATAATGCTATAAAGAAGTTTGATAAGCAATATTATCAAGTTTACTTTGATCTTTAGCCAAGTGACCAAGACGCATTTGTGCCTTTAACTCTTGTAACGTCAAGGAGGGGTGTTAATCATGTTTCAGGGTTTAGAAACAACTCGTTCAATCTTAAAGATTGGAAAATTCCATAACCGATGTTTATTGATGGTATTGACATTATAATAGTTTGGGTAACTATCTAGAAAGTTGGATCTCTCCAATAGTAACATTATGACAAAAGTAATAATTTACCAACAAACACTGTTCATTGTTTCTCAGTCCAAACGAGACACTGCATTCTAGGAACAAAATGTGCCATCCAGGCATATTACCTTGACGTCTAACAAAAGAAAAGTTCCAATTAATAAGACTGCTGACGTTAGAATTAAGTAACTATAACACTGTTACTTTGACTTAAATGGGCAAACAAAGAAACGTAAAGGTCTTACAAAAAAGAAATGACATAGATTTAATTTTAAAAATTACATTAACCATTGACTATTGATAACCATCTGTAATGTGATCCAAGGAATTTCAGTTTACAAAACAAACAAATGATGGACATGTTTTTTATCGACAAAAAACTTACATATGTACTTGGTAAGGAAAACAATAATGTTTTTTTAACATGTGTAACAAATAACAGACTATATTTGTATTTCATCTTTAAACAAATATTTGCGATTCTTTATTATGAAATGTATTGTTTAATAGCTGTCCAAAAGTAATCCTATATTACCTATAGGTATTACTGTCATGTAGTTTTTATCATTTACACTAGAAAAAAATGAGATGCATGAATTATTATGTCACTTTTTATCATTTACAATAGCAATTCGTCCCCTTCAAGGAAAAAAGTTGTATGTCAACTTACAACTGTATTCAATTGGACGATATGGTATACGCTGAAACAAGGCACATCGAATGGTCTAGGTCTTACATATATACGTATTATAGTAACTTAAAAAATGGCTAAATTTATATTGTATGACAATTTTTTTAAATCCTTAGAGAATAAGATATCCTGTTTACAAACAACAAAGCGTTTTTGAGTAAGTAATGTTGTGTGTTGACATATAACTTTAATAATCCACATTTTTCAAACAAATCAATTTTTTAAGCATATATGATACTAAACAACGGACATGTGCAGCTGACACCATATTGCAAAATAGTTTGAAATAGATTAGCCGTAAATTGTAAATTGTTAACTTTTACCTGAAAAAGAATAGATTACCTATTTTAACAATACCAAGATCAACATGAACAAATTTGCCGGTTGTAAAAGGAAAGGCAGTCAGTTAAAAGGCATTTCCGGTTTAATCAGTGGTGTTTCGACTTTTAAATTTCTTATTTTTATTCATTTTCGTCATAATTTCCCTCCATTAGGTAAATTAATTCCAAAATTTGTTCAGGGTGACATTTTAAAAATGATGTGAAAATGATGCAAATCTATAGCAATATTTGTTCTTTCGTAAATAAAATCTTGAAAAACTGATTTCATTACTACATTCTATAGAAATTAAAATTTCCTTCCACTTCCTTATAATTTAAATTACCTTCAATATTACCTTTTGGAGGCAATTTATTTACAGGAAGGATATTTCTTAGCGCTGTAACGCATCTTTATAATCGAAATGACAGCTTGAAAAGCCTTAATTAGGGATGAATTATTTGATATTATCCTAAGATGAAACCAGGGAGGGGTCAAGGGAAACATTGGTGGAAAACACTAGTCAAAAAGAGGAGGTTTATAGTTGTAAAAGTAAGCTGACCGTCCCCTTTTCAAATTAATAGGTATTCGCCACGACCTTTGAACCAACTATTTTAAGAGCTAATTTAATCGCTTTTTAAAGTGTAGAGAACATAGTTTTTAATGAACTTCTTTATCCGAAAGATAATTAACATATAAAATTAAAAATCGCAATGAATTGTTAAAAGGAGGCCTAGATTAATGGTTCTTGTTTCTAAAAAAAAGCGCATGGCTTCAAAAGACCACCATTTGGATTATTCCAAAAGGGGGGTGGTGTAACTAGAAAAATGAGTACTCGTAGAGAGTATAACAACGCACATCATAAACGAGTAACAGAGAACATAGCAAACAACTTAAGGGCCATAACTCTGTAAACATATTTTTCAAAAAGTTGAGACAAATATTTTCCGATGGTCACTAGAAGAGCCTGTATGACATATTTAGGGTCTTACTCCCAACAATACGTCCAATGCCTACATAACGTACCTGAAAATCATAAAATGGGCATAACTGTCAAAACTGATTTGTTTTCAACCCACGAATTAAGCCTCTGTGCACAATTTAAGAATTTTATCTTTAACGATACGACCACAGTGTGTTCGCAAACAATTGACAAAGACATATAGCAACAGACCCAAAGAGGCAATAACTCTGTTTTTACATTGATAATTCAAAAAATTGTGAAAGATTGTTTTTAGAAAGAACTTAATTAGTCAGTTAGTCACTAGAAGAGCCTCTTTGCAAGATTTCAGATTCTTAACTCTAAAGATGTGACCACAGCGTGTTTTATGTCAAATTAACAAATTATGGCAAACAACTCAATAAGAGCCATAGCTCCGTCAATTCTAGACACATATTTCTGGATTTAAATAGCAGACATTTTATTTCTGGTCTACATAATCCTTCCAAAAATAAAAAGAGATCCAAACAAAATTACTCAAGTTATCGCGTAAACAGACAGACACACAAGGAGAAAATATACCACTGCAAAATATAATTGCGCGCGGAATAACGGGGTTTATTGAAAGTAACCACTTAAACTTGACACTGATTTTAGGACTCAGAAACCTTTACAATGAAAACACACGAGGGAGATGCAATGTTATTGAATGGATCGATACAGTTGAAAAGGATAGAACATTGATGACATCCGTCTGGTAATGACCAAAACCTAAAGAAACATCCGCTAATGAAAGTTTCAAATAAGACGGATGCATTCTAACATCTCATACATCAAGACAGGAGGAAGTTATCAATAAAACCTAAATAAAGGAAGAGCTAGGGTTATAGGAAAACAGGGCCATAGGATCCTTACATTTCTTTTCATGACTACAGCGTTAACCAATCCGTATATAATGATCATTGTGTTAATAATATATGGACACGTGATAGGAAAAAAGAACAATGTGTGCCCTTTGCTGAAATTCGATGGTTTAATATCCGGTCCTTATTTACTCTTTATACATTCTGATACACAGTAAAACTTTGAGAAACGGGGATTTGAGTAAGGAATTTAACAAATTGGTCCTGACATTGAAAGGTTAGTTGTACTGCTTTACCATATTTTTACTCGAAAATAACCTCGATCACCATGAATTCCGTTTACAGTGTGTTAAACTTAAGCTATCAACAAGACAAATCATATAAGACATTTTTAATTGATCTGTTTACATTTCATGAAATAATTCATTCACTTCATCGTAAGGCTTCTACACTTTGGACCAAAATATCAATGACATTGATTTAGATCGTGTGCCAGAATTTGTTTTTGTCACTTGACCAAATTGCATTTGTTTCTAAAATACTTTATGTGTTTAAGTAACTGCTTCAATTATGATGTTGGTGCATTCGGTGTTAGTGTCTTATTAAAATGGAGGTAGAAAAGATACAAACGAGGGGTCTATACACGTTTTTTCTAGGCATTTTTAGATCAACAAGTGATATTTATCGTATAGTTTCATGTGTTGCTGATCATGTAGCGATATTTGTTTTTGGATTTAAAGCCTAATTTTTGCGTTATTGAAGATTAAACATTGAGCCATCGTTGTTACGTTTTCCGTTCTGTGTTTTGCCGCTGTTGTTGAGTTTTCCGTTCTGGCGTTTGTGTGTTAATTGGTTTATGGTAAATAAGTATTAAATAATACTCTCACCCTATGTCCTGATTGGCTAAAATGTCTTAAGCGTTCGGTGAACGGGGCATATACTAGTAATATTAATTGAGAACAGCCACAACAAAAAGAAGAGTTGATTAGTGAATAATGATGATACATAGTATTATCCGCACTCAATGAACCTAACATGTTACCCCACAGCTAGAGCTGCCATCATGATATCATTGTTCTAAACATGGACATACAATTTCCGGAAATATATCCTAAGGCTGCTTACGCTTCCGAGACTCATTATAATCCTTGAAGAAAGACGAAAATCTATTTTACTTATTTATAAAAATGACTGGACAATTCCAATATTAGAACTAAATGCACTCACTTTTACCTCGATTTTGGAACAACATCACACGATAACGATCGTTTGTACTCAACTAGAAGTTATTATATTTTTACAATAAAGAAACTACATCAACATCGTAATTTCCGTGTAAAAAATCACTTCTAAATTTAAGTTTTAATGTGACAAAATCCATTATCAGCTTAAAGTACGAGATATACATTGGTGTTTCGTATTATTCCTTTAACGAATATGTATGACACACACAGGTCATAAGGCAGATTAATCAACTTGTAGGTTTTATAAATTACCACTTGCTTTACGACAATACAAACTTAAACCTATCTTCTTTTTTATCAATTCTGAATAATGAATAATAATATTTTCCTTGAAGTATAAACTGGAACTATACAATTTAGATTGATCAAGATCACGCGATCAGAGTTTTGGAAACGTCCCTTTCCTCCCTGACATAAGGCCTGAAAAATAAGTACTCGTAGAGAGTACAACCACGAATATCAGACAAAAGTAACAAAGACATATAGCAAACAAATCAAGGGCCGTAACTATGTAAACATATTTATCAGAAAAAGGACGTACCTGCAAATAAAAAAGGAACATAAATCTGTCAAAACAAATTCGCCAGAAAATAAATTACATTAAAATACGCATATGGGTAATAACTCCTTTAATAACAGACACACATGAAAGCTGATTTTAGATTAGCACTTGAAAAGCGTCTTTGCGAGATTTTAGATTCTTAACTCTGAATCTATGACCACAGCCGTGTTTTTGCTAAATTAAAAAAGAGCATGTATGCAAAAATCAGAAAGGAACAGGCGCGTAGGCAGGGGGCATGGGGAACGCCCCCCCGCCCAACATTTGATCCAAATTAGTCTAAATGTACACCATGTTTAAGTAATCTAAAATATTACGACCGCTTAGCGGCCATTTCTTTGATAGTATGCTCTAAATTTGCATACTTTTAAGCCAATGTAAAAAAAATTCGAAGTTGTCCCCATATTTCAAAATACTGGCTACGCGCCTGCTAAGGGCGATAACTACATCACTTTTTCACAAATATTTCTGGATTTAAACTGTGTCTTTATTATCCTTTCAAAAATGAAAGAGATCCGAGCAAAATATATCGCGTAAACAAACACACATTAAACACAGACAGACAAGTAGAAAATATGCCATTGCACAATATAATTGTTCGTGAATAAATATCTTACATATATTACTGAATGATTGTAATTTTTTTTTATCAATAAAAGGATGAAGCAATTATTTTGGTATATGTTTCAACACTTTCGTTTTTGTCTACAAATCTATGTTATTTTTACATAGTATGTCTTTTGTATATACCTTTGTTGTTCATGTGAGGGGCAATGAGTGTTTACATCTTTGGTACATGTTTGTTATATGAATATGTATACATGTTGTATATTAGCCTGCAAATGGACAATAAAGATTATTATTATTATTATTATTATTATTATTATTATTATTATTATTATTATTATTTCATTCACCTGATTTGGACTGTAGGATCACGCGTAGGGTTGGAAAACAACTTGGTGGGAGTGATCACTGTCTTATCTACATTACAGTAGAGAATAAATTGATAAGTAACAGTTAGTGTTGTTGCTGTAAGTGTTGATATAACAGGAGAAGAAATCAATACCATGACGGAGATTTTAATACAGCTATATTACAGGCTGCAAAAGAAAAAAATCCAATAAGAGCAAGAAGAAATTAAAAACCATACTGGAGCACAAACCTTGAGGCACTCCACGAAGAAGTGGAGAAAGCACGCAAACAGCAGAAAACATCCAAGCCAAGAACATCACAATGCCTTTCAGCAGACCAAAGCAAGATTTCAAGAAAAGAGGAAATGCTGGAGGGAGAAAATAGCCTCCCTAAGTTTTAAGAAAGATGGAAAGAAATTGTGGATCTTGGTAAAAGGACTAAATGACGAAAATACAGAAAGCCCTTGGTGTTTGAGCACAGAAAGACGGCAAAAGTTTAAAAGACAAGAAAGCTGCCGACGTCTTCGCAAATTACTTTGTCGATATATGCAATATAGAGATTAGTAAAGAAAAGCAGAGGACAGTCAGAAGTAACATTCCCGGAGATGAACTAGAGTCAGAGCAGGACGGACTAATGAACACAGAAATCACCCGCGGAGAATTAGATCTTGCTATCAGCAAGCTGAAAAGGAAAAAGTCTCCAGCAACAGATGGAGTGACACATGAGATGATTCAAAACCTTGGAAGCGGAGCTCTTAACAAGTTTCTTGAGATATTCAATATCAGCTGGAAGACAGGTGAAGTACCCCAGTTATGGAGATAAGCTAATATGATTCCAATCCCAAAGCCTAGTAGATCAGCTGAAACCACAGAATTATCAGACAAGCTGCATCTGTAAAACAATGGAACGGATCATAAATCACAGGAAGATGTGGTACCTTGAAAGTAACCATATTCTGGCAGACGAACAAGCAGGTTTTAGGAAATGTCACTTTACTGAAGAACAAGCAACTCACATATCTCAGGAAATTGAGGATGCCTTTCAAGATAAGAAACATGTTATGGCGGTCTGGATAGACCTTCAGAAGGCCTTTGACAAAGTATGGAAAGATGGACTTCTTAGAAA
>JAUUEB010371871.1:0-12339 GCA_032362205.1 Clione limacina
TATTTGTTCGTATGTTAACCTTGTTAATAATTGAGTAGTTCGTTAAGGACGGGATCATATCACAGATAATGACATTCTCTCCGCGGTAAAAAGTGGTGTGTTATCAGTAATGGTCGGCCATATTTGTATAACAATTACAATATGAATATTTTATATAGAATTTGGGCGAGTGTTGAATCGTTGTTTCCTCGGATACATAATATTTCAAGGTGATATTGCAAACTTATATATTCAAATTCTTAATAATTTAGGTAAAGATCAGTAGTTTGTAACTATTGACAAACAAACTTTTACCATGCAATAAGGAAAAATTATATTATATTTAGAACGAAAGATCAAAACTATAATTCCTCTATTTATCATATATGTTCGTTGCATGTATTTACTGAAATGTTTTGCTACTGAAATAACTTTGGTATGTTTAAGTAGGAACACCCAACCATAACACACCCTCTCTGTATGCTAATACTGTGTACTAGACACACAAACTTAGAAGCATGCCTACCTACACACTATGACAAACACATTGCCACACATAAACTTATAAAAACAAAACATAAAGACACCTACACACTCACTTGCACACTCACGCTTACATACATTCATACTTTCACTTAAACAGGATTATAAAAAACACACTCATGTATATATAAGTTCACCAAAATAAAGAAACATAAGATACACACAAACCTTAGTATAAATAAACTCGCATACATTGAATTTAAGCAAAATAAGAAATATTAGATACTTTCTCAGGACTGTATACTGTCTTTAAATTCTGTGATATTGATGTAAATATATTGGGTAAATGACTAAAGGAATGAATGCAATTGTAAAAAATGTTGCTGCATGATTAATAATTGTTGTATAGACCAACTGTTATAAAATTGTCCATGTCATTTATGAACTTAAAAAAACATCACCCTATCTCATAAATTCTACATCATTGTGACTTAGTTTGAGAAAATAGGCACTTGTCTGTTTCCATATATTCGAGCGGACCTCGCTGGTTTCAACTGGAATCAGAATCAGTAGGTTAATATTAGTTTCCGTTTAATGTATTATCTGATCCTAACGGTTTGTTTAAGTGATATTACTACTCTATGGTGCCTTCTCCTAATACGGGTTAGTTATTTATGAGCGCAACTCGTTACCGGTTAATCGTAAATAGAGGGTATCTTAAGTTTGTCAAAAGACTGAATTTACTTTTAAATATTTCCAGAAATATAAATACTCTTGCACCCTTATTTTGTATCAGTTGTAGTTATTTCTAAAGCTTAATCTAAAATATAAATGGCTACACTACGTCAAGACAACAAACATACCCATAATGCGAAATATATCATGATACTAAAAGCTGAATCTACTCTGTGGAAAACAACTCGTTAATTAAGCATGTACACAGATGAAATTTCCAAAGCTCATTGATTTAAATTTCAAAAGTGTTTCAAATCAATGTGTCTGCAAACTAGATTCGTTTCATTGCATTACATGTTGTCATAACTGTGCATTCTGTGCAATTCGTTTTCTATAAGATTAATGTTTTAATTTCTATCAATCTTATATTATCCGAAGTTATCTATACATTTCTAAAAACAGTTTTGTTGTTGATGGAAGTTCCCATTGTTAAATTAAAAAAATGAAATCCTATCTCTCTTTTTTCTCATTTTTTTTCAAGGTTCACGTATTCTTAATTCAATATCTTGTGAATCTGTGTACATTTTGCAACTAGTGCTTTATAAATGAGATTGGTAACAGCTTGAAGAAATAAATTGCCTTTCCTTCTTTTGATAGAATAACGGGACCATGATGGATCATCAGAGGAAGAGGTAGAAAAAATTACAAGATAAAAAATGTGTCAAAATTGTTATTTATATATTCTACAATAACTCTACTGTACTTAGTGGTCGCTACTACAGACGCTGGTGCGAATATGCTCGCAATAAATAAGCCGAGGATCAATAGTTAATGAAGCGTTATCATTGTTATTGCAACAATAGTGATGTATTGATTACTTCCTTGACCTTGATTAGGTCACGGTTCAATATTTCACTCAGACATAGGGTTGTTTCCGGATTATGATCCGATATTGATCGATTTCGATTAATTTATCAAAAAAAAATTAGATTGGTTCACGGTGATTAAAACTATCTATTTGATTCAATTTCTGTACATCTCATGCTCACTTAATCGAGAATTATATTTACATTATTGGATAAGTTAAGTTTCTTGCAATCCTTTGGCATGTTTATAAAGCCTCATAAAATAGAGAGCGTGGAAACGATGGGTTGAAACAGTCTCTTGGCATTTATAGTTTTATAAAAGTGATCACTGTCATGTTTGTCAATTTTTGTTGCTTCATATGTACGTCTTTGCCTGTCAGTTTTTAACACCAGCTTGTACAGGAAGTCTATACAAAGAACATTTTTGTTCTTGTTTATCGGGTGCCGAAGTTAAGACATCGTGAATGATAGAAAGTCCTTGATGTTTTTTAAGTAAATTGGTCACACGTAAAAGTCAATATGATATAATTCACATTAATGACAAATGAGAAAATGTAGTGTAATATGTGCTCGTTAGAGGCTCCTTTGTGGTTAGAAATAAATTATCGTGGTTACGGTGAATGTGTTGTTGTTGATTAAAATTTACATTGATAACATTTTTCAAAAAGACACATAGCATCTTACCAGAACCCTAATTTCCCCAACAAATTATTTATTTTTAAGGCTTACAAATTGTTGAATCGGTATTTTGTGAATTCGAAAATATTTTGCAACGAGTGCTTCATAGCTGTTATTGTTTTACGGTGCGAAGAAATAAATTCCCTTTCCTTTTTTTTGACTTGATTGGAAATCACGATGGAACATCAAACTGAGCAGAAGAAAATATGACAAAAGTTAACCCAGTTAACACCATTACTATTTATATATAGTGCAATTACCCTATTATACTCAGAGGTCACAACTTCATCACTGTTTATATATTCTTTGTGGTCCCCACAACAGTCAATACCACTGTTTATAAATACCACAATAACTCCTTTGCACTCACTTTTCGCTAGAACAGACGCTGGGAAGATAAATAAACTCGTACCAAATGAGCTGAAATCCAATACTAAATGAAGCGTTACCATTGGTATTGCAACATTATTCCTGTATTGATTACAGCCTTGACCTGGATCCGAACACAGTTCAATATTGCACTCATGAAGCTTAGGAAGTTTAAGTCGGAGTAATGTCCGATTGTGATTGATAACAGTTCATTTATCATAAAGATTGATTCCGTTAATTCACTGTTATGAATGCAATTCTTTGATTTTATTTCTGTACATTTCACAGACAAGTTGATTTATCAAACATTATTGTATTATTTCAATTGTACGCAACATTAAAGATTGTGAAAAAAATAATCAGGAGAAATCGAGGGCTATAAAGGGTTTCAAATAATGCCATCATGTTGTTTTCTGCTGTGAAGTTAATCAACGGTGCCCAACAGAAAAGTGCTGCACCATTTAGTGACTTGCAGGGCAATCTATTTTCGCACGATATCATCAAGAGATGGTCCGAGCATTCTGATCAGATTTTAAACAAGTCGTAATTCATGCTCTTGATTGCTCTTCCTATATGACTGCTTTATGTCCAACGTGATGACATACCCAATGAGTCTGAAGTACCTCTAGCAATCGCCATGTTAAGGTGTAGCATTTAGCCCTCATGGTATACCACCAGATATGTTCAAGGCTTGGAGCTCTGTCTGTCTGCCTGCCTGCCCATTCCCCCGCTCGCCCGCCCACCTGCTCACCTGTCTGCCGTCAAACTCGTCAATTTTCCTATGATTTGTCTATACATTTAATCAAAGGTGCTTATTGATAAAACCAAATAGATATTTCTTAACTACTTTAACCCTTCTTAGTCTGTGGCATGGCAAAATGAAGAGAAAACATTTGTGACGTCATTCACATTGAAGCTTTGGCGTTTAAAATCCCTTAGTTTATATGACCTTTTAAGATTGAGGGATATGACCTTTTAAGTCAAGGGATGGATTTAACTTCAACATACAAAGTTAAGATCAACCATGTAGATCCTAAAAGAACGACCACCTAAGCTTTATCCATAACGTATCGAAAAGGTTACAAGAACGGAAACTAATGTATTCATGAGAATTGATGTTTTGCGTTTTACTTCCGTACGTTGACTGACTTATCCTTTACGTTATACAGGAGTTTCTTTTTTTAACCCGTGCCTTTAATGGGGTATAAAATACTCTCTGAAAATCTATCGCGTGAACATTAATGGGTAAAAGAGAATAATTTTATAACCTTATGATCATAATCAATACGGACAAATCCACGTAGTTTGAAATTCAAGTTTTTATTTCCAACATCAACAATACGGTAATACACTCAATGTCATTCGGTAGTCTAGTTTTCACATCACCATCACATAATCTAATACTAATAATTAGGAAAACTCTTCAATATGGAAAGAAAAAACTCATAAATTAACCCTGTAAGGAGAGGAACGTTCCAAAGCTTAATAAGATGGACAACAATTATTTCTTGGTGGTTTTAATTTCCAAAGTGTTTCAAATACTTGTTCTGATAACTATATTTTCACAGGATTTGTTTCTTTGTATTAAAAGTTAGTATAACTGTGAATTTTTTCTTTGATCATTCGTTTTTAATAATCTTTGATTGTTTACTTCCATCAACCTTGACTTCTATGAACTGTGTGATTTTCTTTTAAAGAAAATCAGACCCGCTATTTCAGTTTAGAACATCATTTAAAGATAAGATTGAACACCTATTTTTAATTCACTGTGTACCTTATTTCTTCTTCTTATAGTAATATACAAGTTGTCATTTATGCCTCATAAATATACTTTTTGTCACTCATACATAAAGACCGATCGTATTGTCCCCATCACAAGTGTTTAACCCTTTATCTACGGCAAGCTGATTCTACCGGCTTTCAAACATCGGGGTGATGCAAGGGGGCCCTAGGCCTTATCTCTGACCCTGGCAGAATATTTTTTAAATTTTTGTTTTGTGAAATTTACTGTGGGTTTTTTTAAATGTGTTTCCATCTTTTCTGTTGTATTGCAATTCAAAATGGCTGCCGCTTCCATGAAAAACACAGACAAGAAGCTTGTTTTGAGAGTGGGATCAGAAAAAAAGGCCAATAACTCCGTTAATATTTGTTACATTGACTTGAATTATATGTTTTTAGAAAGTAAATTTAATTTTGCATAAGACACGGTAATATTTGTGGTCGACTCGTGTCTGGGTCCAATTTTCCCGGTATGCACCTCAGCGTGCTTTCGAAATTGGAAAAAAGTTTATTTGTTTTTTATTATTTTAGGACCAAGGTGGAAAATAAGTTAATGAAAAAACATAGAAAATGCTTCTATTTTTATTTACTGTGGTCACACCTAAAAAGTCAATATAATATAATTCACATTAAAAACAGGTGAGAAAAATGATAATTTACATTGGTCAACATTAAAAAACACACGCATTGCATCTTACCATAGCCCTCATTTTCTTAGCAAATTGTTTAATTTTCAAGGCTCACAAATTGTTGAATCAGTATTGTGTGAATTCGAAAATATTTTGCAACGAGTGCTTCATAACTGTTATTGTTTTACGGTGCGAAGAATTAAATTCCCTTTTCTTTTTTGACTTAATTTGAAATCATGATGGAACATCAAACTGAGCATAAGCAAATATGACAAAAGTTAACCCAGTTAACACCATTACTATTTATCTATAGTGCAAATACCCTATTATACTCAGAGGTCGCAACTTAATAACTATTTATATATTCTTTGTGGTCCCCACAACAGTCAAGACCGCTGTTTATAAATACCGCAATAACTCCTTTGCACTCAGTTTTCGCTAGAATAGACGCTGGGAAGATAAATAAAGTCGTACCACATGAGCTGGAATCCAATACTAACTGAAGCGTTAACATTGTTATTGCAACATTATTACTGTATTGATAACAGCCTTGACCTGAATCCGGACAGAGTTCAATATTGCACTTACTCACTTAGTTAGTTTAAGTAGGATTAATGTCCGATTGTGTTTGATAACAGTTAATTTGTCATAAGGATTGATTCATATTTACTGTTATGAACACAATTCTTTAATGTTATTTATGTACATTTCACAGAACAGTCAAATGGAGCAAACATTATTGGATTGTTTTTGTTTATTTCAATTATACGCAACCTGAAGGATGTTGAAAAAGAAAGTCAGAAAAGATCCAGGACTAAGAAGGTTTTTAAAGAATGCCATCATGTTGTTCTCTGCTGTCAGGTCAATTTACGATCCCGAACAGAAAAGTGCTGCACCATTACGTGACTAACAGGGCAATCTATTTACGGACGCTATCACCAAGAGATGATCCTAGAAAGTAATTTGATCAGATTTTGAACTAGCCGTCATCAATTGATCTCAATGCCTTTGAAGAGATTCCTATATTATGACCTCTTTATGTCTAGCCTGATCACATACCTTATGAGGCTGAGGTACCTCTAGCTATCTCCCAGTTAAGGTGTGACATTTAGCTCTGATGATATACAAACAGATGTGTTCAAGGCTTAGAGCTTTACTCTTTGTCAAAAATCTCACATAATTCATTATCTCCTTCTGGCAGGAAGGTTGTCTTCCAAATGACCTGAAGGATATCAGGATAACCAACCTGAAGAAGGGGAAATTGATGATTCATGTTATGATAAACACCGTGAGTGATATGAGTCATCTCTTTCTTAACCATTGGAGGGAAGGTCTGTGCCAAGATGATTTTCAAAAAGATCAACAAACCCTCTTGATAGAGTGGTCCCAGAGAGCCAACGTTGCTTTTGCAAGAGCAGAGTCACAGTTGACATGATATCTGAAGTCAATAAATTTAGAGAACTGAATAGGGATCTCTACTATATCATCTCTGTTGGCATTACAAGTCATGCACAGGGCTGTGGAATATTCAAGGAGCCCACACACCCCCCCCCTCCCCCTAAGACGGTCTAGGCAGTCAGATGCTTTCATTATGGTGTGAAAGTAATGATAGCTGAGATAAGTGAGAACGATGCTTTTGTCTGTTTCAGAGAAACATAACCAGGGCGGATGGGGATATGTTCATCCTTCAATGCTTGAAGGGCTAAGTAAAAAGTAATTGAATCTCTTGTTCGTGATCTCTTGTATGCTGATGACTGTACTATCGGTGCCAACTCAGAGGACCAGTTGCAGAAAATGAAACACTCTCGTTCCGCAGCTATCAAGCTAAAAATAACAAAATATTTGTATATACATTCTGTTTGGGACAACAAAAATTACCTTTGAAAAAAGACAGACACATCTCTGATAAAGAGCTTTTCAGATATTTATTCAAAAGACTTCAAACGTTTAACCATTCTTTCTTAACTTTGTTTTAAACATTATAATGAAAGCAATGAACGTAAACAATGATGTCTTCGTTGGACAGAGATTCCACGCTAAAACATTATCAAACTAAAGCAAATATAAACAAACAATTACTTGTAACCTCTTTAAGAAAGGTCATCTGTTCGAATTCATAAACGTCCTGACCTTTTTCAGAGGGAGGGGGGGGGGAGCTTACAATGAAACGATGAAAAAAAATGTGCTTCGGAAGTGTAAAATAAATTAATGTGTTGTTGGCATGGTGACATTCAGTTTAAGTAATGAATTATCTAAAAATAGTTTGTTTGTTGTTTTTCAACATATTGGTTATGACGTAGATGCTGCTCTATTTATAGTTTTGGGGCACGCTATTAGGGAGAGATTATCTCGTCAATCAAACGAAAATCCTATTTCGTAATATCAAATCCGTGTTCTTGAATAGCAATTTCTGACAGATTATGTCTTTATTTGAAAAAAAAGAATATAGGAATTTTATAAACATCTTCGAATCGAAAAAGGATTTTTGACTTAACAACCTCAAAAGGCAACAAGACGTCGATTATCTATTGCTTTCATATTAATTGATAATTCACGGACCTCAATCGGGTTTTTTAAGTCCCTACTGACTATCATATTTGAAATAATGTTTACTAAGTAAGGTTGTAATTATTGTTCACCCGTTGCAATATTGATAATACTAATACTTTAAGAAAATTCACGGATCTATTTAAACATAAACAATTCGAAATAAGATTTCAAAACAAACATCCAGAAAAGGCAACAACATATCGATTATCTAATTGCTTTAGTATTTCTTGAGATAATTCACGGATCTAAACTGGGGTTTTTAGTCCTCACTGACTTTTAATTCTAGTTCACTTTACTAAATTAGGTTGTAATTTTGTTTTCAGTCAAAATATTGATTAAACGAATGCTTTCATGCTTCAATATAATCCACTGATCTAAACTGGAGCTTGTAGAGTCATGGGTGACTATTAAATTAGATTTATTTTCCCTAGTTCAGGTTGTTTTTGTTTTTCCGTCGCTTTAAAAGAAAGTTTAATGAAACACAGGTCCACAACTGACGTCATTGGACAAGGACAAAGCTAATTGAGAGTAAGAAATACATTTTATATGGACAATGATCTGTGGAAACATAATTTTCTTATTTACTTTTATAAGATCCCTAGTTAAACTATTATTATAAATGTTTTAATATTAGTTTAAGAGAAAAATTGTTGTGTTGTATTGTTCTATTCTGTTTATAATAGTTTAACTAAGGATCTTATACAAGTAAATAATAAAACAATAGAGAGTAGTAATAAACATGCAGGAATTGCTAGTTTCACGCCAGAGCCTTCTTGTTTGCAATGTGGAGACGTTGCTTCTGAGACACATAATTGTCCTACCTTATGTAGAATCAATTATTGGGATATTAATAAATGATTAATTCAATAACCGATACAATACTTTCGCAATTGTTTGCTTATCATTTCGGAGTATATTTTCACGAAAAATTCAATTTGAAATTCCGCGGAGAGGATATTTTCGCGGTCCAACAACTCTGAGAAAAAGTTTTTTTTATAAGATCTTGTATTTTTATATGAGTTCAACTTTCGTGGGAGGTAATGTTCCCGATTTTTTTTCAAAATAACAAAATCCGCGAAAATCCACTCAGAGCAAAACTTTAAATAACAGTAGATTGTCGGTGCACATACGGGCGTCTCGATCACTCAAACAACGGAACTAAAAACTTTGTTTACTTAAGCCTGACTTATTACGTCAACGATGTAATATTATTTTAGAAACGCTTATATCTTCATCGGTGTAACAAAATATTATATTTGATATATTTCCTTACTTTTACACTTTTACTTTTATTTTTATTGTAATCATGTATTGAAAATGCACAGTTTTGGAGTTCACAATTTGTTAAATACATGTTGCTTTTGTAATTGTTCTTGTCGAGTGCTGATAGCCTAAACAATAAAGATATTCAAATTCAAATTCAAATTCATTTAATATCTTTGACGTATCAAAGTTGCAAGTTGTTAGTTTACACAAGTTTTGTTATGTTGAAGAAAGAACAAGAAAAACATCAATAACAATCCGGTGCCGTTTTTTACAAAATGTTATAATATATTTCTTTGAAGCATAAATAAAACATTAATACAATAAATTGTGACGTCTATGGTCTTAACCTGACGTATGTCACACAATACAAAAATGTTGTTTTATGCAATTTAATATTATCCATACAGTAAAAACAAAATGTGTTTAAAACTGACAAGAATGACTTGAAAAAATACCAAAGTTAAAGGATTATGGTGTTCTTTAGTTAAAACAGCCTTTTAAACTTCATAAATAATAAGCATATAATTCACATTAAACCGAATTTGTCTAAGTATTTTCTCACCTTTTTAGAACATGTACAATGAACCATGTTTGTTAGGTACTTTGTCTTTAGTATTCGCAGCCTATAATTATATAGGAATTGTTTCAAATTGTATTTCTCAATTAAAAACCAGCAGGCCCTGTCGCTACAAAGTTAAAACCAACATATCTGTACAACAGACAGTGATCTTGTTTTTAAGAGGAAATGTTAGAAAGTCTCCAACTATTCAACATTAACTGTAGAAAACAAGAAAACTGCTTGTTCAAATATCTTGGTAAAGATGATAGAATGAGATAGTGAGAAAAAATACAATTCATCGATATTATAACAAATTTAAACGAGCAACGCTGGTCACCATGGTGATAGCCAAATGATTTACAGACTTCACCACGTGCTCAATACATACACGAAATATTGAATTCAATAAATTTGAATACGAGTTTTTACACGAACATTTTGAGAGTCTGTCTTGGTGTATATATTGGTGCTTAATTTGTGGAACTGTTTATTGCTACTCACAAATTCAATATACTTAAAACAAAAGAATTATGACGTAAAACCAAGATACGTTCTCGTCGTGTATCTCATTTGTTTTGTACATCTCGTTTAACATATATCAAGTTATGATGGCAAGTGCGATACTTACATATTTGTATGCCGTCAGCCATGGAATATAAGGTTTAGCACGGCTCTAAAATCCTACCCAATATACTGACGCAGGGATGTCCATTATTTTTACAAATCACCTTATGTACCAAGCGACACCATTTCTTATTTACAAATTCAAAAGACTTCTACTACAAAGAAAGAAGACAGTAAGCCACCTTGGCGATCTTTCTTGTTTGAATTTATAACACAGGCTATACAAGTATAATATTTTACAGCAAAAATGTATTTGTATACTATCAAAAGTAAATTTGTTGAACATATTTGAAGTAAATAAATATAAGAATAAGATTACCTTAGATTCTCCCAAAAGATTGATGCAATCAATATATTAACGTAAACCAATATCAGAGACATGTCAAAGTCATTAAATAAATGATATATATATAAAAAAAATATAACACTACATCAATTCGAACAAATAAATTTCTTTAACCATATTTATTTTAAATAGTTCAGGTTGGTTGTGAGAGTTAAGTAAGTTTGTAGTAATTATCAACGGAAGACAAAATATCTATATTTTTTCGAAATAATTTTCTTTCTATCATTATTTCATTTTTTTAAATTCTGACAATGTCGAAAATTCTAACATTTTTTCGAGATAATGTCGACAACAAAAATATCTCTTCTTATCAACTACCTTTCAACAAATCAAGGCCAATTCATGTTTCCATTAAGACTAAGAAATGGAACGCAACCGCTTGAGTAATTTGACTTATTCGCGCAAACGAAATAGTTTAACTCAATCCATTTGCTGTATTAATTAACTGATTACATAAGTTTATTAAAATTACCGATTTTAGAAATCATGTCAAAAGCGTATTGAAGAGCAAATTTTTGAAACATATTTAAATAACCGATTTTAGAGGCTTAGTAAACTAATACATTATTTCAGAAATTAATATAAATAACCGATTTCTGAATCGATCTAAGGGGATCCTTGAATATGATCTAAGGGGATCCTTGAATATGAGCTAGAATTGTTCATATAAACTGAGATTTGTTTCTACAACTATATTTCATTAAATCCGAATGCTTGTGTAAATTGTGGAATTTGTATCTTCGTTCCTTAGTTAATTACTGGCATTTTATGGCTCTACTGGTACTTGGGATTATAATTGGCTCGTATCGATTGTCAGTACATAGTGATTCTTAGGAGTCAGGAGTCAGTATAATCATGCAAGTGATTACAAGCTAGAGAAACCTAACAGGTAAAGGCTGTTTTGTGGTAGAATGAATGTATGACAAATTGAATATTGGTGAACGGAAGATTTCTTATGACATTTTAAACATGCATTTGTCGTCCAATGAAGAAGAATGTACAACGTGATGAGAATCTTGGATTTATTTCCCTTGTCTGTCTGATGATAAAGACCTTCTATTGATAATTCTTTCAATGCCAGGAAGGGATTGCAAGGGATTTTCTGTCTTATAAGATAATCTGTTAATGGTAAGCACATTTTCAGGCAAGGGGAAATAACTACAGTCCAGATTTATAAACTTCATCAATGCTTTGAACAAGACTTTATTTTCAAAGTAAATTTGTTTGATTGAAGATTCCCATCTTTTTCTGAAAGTGTTTTGAATTGCAAATGTCGGGTCTATATTGTGAATGAAAAAAGGACAAATAATCGATTATTATAAGAGATCGAAGATTTATTAATACGCATTGAATTACGTAAATAATACTTGACTGTCTGTTTTTTTGTCAGTTGATCAGCCCGTCTGTCTATCTGCTGTCATCTTCCTGCATATCGGCCTGTCTGTTTGTCTGTCTGAACGTACGTCTGTCTGTCTGTCTGTCTGTCTGTCTGTCTGTCTGTCTGTCTGTCTGTCTGTCTGTCTGTCTGTCTGTCTG
>JAUUEB010371982.1:0-20698 GCA_032362205.1 Clione limacina
ATCATATGTTTAAATTACAGCAAAATCCACCCAGAGACTTCGGAGATTAGAGAAGTGTAAGAAAGTAAGCAAGAAAGCAAGCAAGCAAGCAAGCATACAATTCAGTGTATATTGTTATAGATGTCTCTTGGGCTGCACTTATGACTCGGAAAATAATGTTCGTAGTGTCTTAGTGTATATGTCCGAACGGGTATGCGGGCATACGAGCGTTTATGCGTGTGTGTGCACCTGGATGTGAATGTTTTTTGAGATATTGGTGAAACTAATGTATGTATACATGCTAATGAGTACTGAGGGTATGCGAGCGTTTATGCGTGTGTATGCGTCTGGGTGTGAATGTTTTTTTCAAGAGTGTCCAATGTTTATACACGAGAAATAGAGGAAATTAATAGGTAATTAATGTATATATATATACATACATACATGCTAATTGATAATGTGCGTTATATATGCGTCTTTAAAAGAATTGTATATATGTCTGTACATACGTATTTTGTCAATTATGATTTCTTTGTATGTACGTATGTATTACGCGTATTGTATGTATTCGAAAGAGAATGTAAACATTCATAATGTGCGGTGTACCTTGAAATGAAATGCAGTTGTAAAAAAAAAATCCTACAATAAACCGAGAGGATTTATCGAAAAAAAATGTTCGTATGGTAAAAATATACACGTTTGTATTAATAACGACACTACGTTGATTTTAAAGACTTTTCCGTTTAATTGTAAGGCCTTTCATTTCAAGATCAATGGTAAGCACTACTGACCACCAATGAAAGTTTTTGTGATCGCAAAATAAACCTCATGATGATCATAAAAATCAACAAGGTAAGTTACAAAATTTTAGGGATGAAGCAACCATTACCCCCCCCCACCACACCTCCCAGACAAGTTCTTTAAATGAATTTGAGAAACTCGAATCAGTTTCTCTATGCAATAGAAACAGTTTATCAATTTCTAATTTATGTTTTCAGATTGTTCGATCAAATGAATCTTGAATATGCTTGTTAACTATGATTCCATTACGTCGGGTTATATTACGACATTTAAACTAGAAGGGGAGAGTTTGTCAAACAATCAAATTCTTTCACTCTTCATTTTCTTTTATTTCTATCTTTTCCTTTTCTTTTTTACTTATTTTTCTTTCTACACTTCCTTTTTCCTTACAATTCGGGGAACAACCTTTCATCTTAAATCTTTGTCGAAGGGGTAGCTGTGCCTCACAGGACTTAGTGCATTTTTTGCGTATTAACTCTTAAAATAATTTGCTATAATAAGTTCGTTGGTGTGAACTCCTCACTTAAATATTGTGAATTTTTAGGCAAAAAGTGAAGGGAATAGAAGGTAGATGATAAGGTTCTTTGATCAAAACCGTGACAGAAACAGGAGCTTTTATCTCCACTGACTGACTACCTTTACAGGGTGCGTTCGGCCCACTGAGGTGTACACGTACAGGTAACGTATACCTCAGTCCATTCATTTGAACGTATGGGCCATGAATCTCTGCTACTGCAGCCCGGCGCGGCGTCGAGACGACATGGCGGAAAGAGAGCGGGGTAACTCCAGCATACGAATAGACGCGTTCTCCAGTCGTCCTGTCTGTGTGGCTTAACGCACGAGCCAAGGGTTCTATTGGAATTACTACTATTGAACTCTAGTGATTAATTGGTGAGGATCTATTCATGTGAGTGTTGAATACCGCGTGGCTTTCCCTAAAGGCTAAAGTCAAAGTGATTGAGATTTCTCTAAAGGCCATGGATGTGTCGTTATAAACAAAGTCAGACTAATATAAATTGTTTATACAACGGTGTTCTAAATATTTGAACTTTTATAAGGTCAATTAACGATTTGATTCTGATAGGATGCAAATGTCTCTTAGTCTAATGACTTAAACGTATAAGATTATGGGTTTATTAAACAGCACCGATCATTTGTAACTAACTCCCTTTTTCCAAAAAATATATATAATATAATCAAATATGTCTTAGATATAATGTTTTTTTTGTTCTTCAAGTCAATAGATAATATTGATATTATCTTCCAAGCTTTAAATTTTTGTTCATGTATACATGAAAAAAAGGATAGTTAGCAAAAATTGTTTGATAAATAACACTAAAACCATAACAAATAAAGTACTTAGTCCGTCAGTTAAAGTAAACACATAAAAACGCTGAAAACTCATTTCGGTCAATCTATACAATTGAAGAATTCATGTTCTCTACGTATTAAGAATCTTTCTGTTCATTTATGACTTCGCTGTAATTTGTGCCTATACTCTCCTGCTAGCTAAACCAACCGCGCAGCACTAAATTATATTCACATTATATTCTCTATTAATGCGTTTAAATACCCAACCCTGTCCATCCATTTTTAATAGTTTACAGAAGGGAAACATAAACACGGATTCAATTTTTACCAATTCAATTTACTAATTATATACCTTGATATATTTTTCATTGTTTTACAGAGAATACGATATTTTTCACATATTTAAAAAAAAACTATTTCAATCAGGTAGCTATAATCTCATAATCTCAACGTCAGGTCTCTTACGCAAATGCTGAAAAGAATGAATGCAAGAACAGTGTTTCCACCATGGAAAACAAGATTATTAACATCTCTGTAATCCTTAAAATGGGGATGGTTAATACACCACTCTGGGGTGGGCATTCTTAATCCAACTTGTGATGCTAAGTTGATCGTACTTTTACAAGTGCTCGAACTCTGACCCTATTTAGAATAAGAGATTCACTTAGGGGTGGATTTATTGAAGATTGTTTTCTTCGTATGTTATTACTTCATTCACTGACCTCAGCGGATTTTCGAAGTGATTTATTTCATCCAGTTTTTTACTGGCAGTGAATTGTGGATATATATTATACAGTCATGGCAAGTGAACAAGGATCTACGATGAGGATGGCCTCTTCATCGTTTGGATTACCCTCTTTGATGTTATCTATGTTTTTGCTATTCTTGATGATTCCAGTGGGATATTGTAAATATGAGCGGTGTCCACGGGAGTGTAGTTGTCGGTCAAGAGGTTTCGTTGACTGCGGGTTTCGAAATCTTAACCATGTTCCAAGGGGGATACCAAAACATGTACAAAGACTGTGAGTATTACAAAATATCAATAATAAAATACATGTACAATTTTTAATTTTATTTTTATGTATTCATGTCATGATAATTTGTTTCAACTCTTCATGTTCACCATTATCATTTTAGTCGTGTTTTTAATTCATATTATTTGAAATCAGCACTGATTATCTTATCAATAGCCTAATAAACGCGTGGGTAGATAATGTTATCACTGTGAACAGATACAAGCTATCACTTCTGAAATACAAAAACACTTTATGACTTGTCATAATACGTTTGTTATCTGCATTTTAACGTATGGGCCAAAAAATATTTGACAGCGTGCTGAAATATCATAACAAATGAATGGCATTGCTAAACAGAGTTAAGTCCATGTGGCTTTAGATCATTTACAAACAAACAGAAATATGAAAACGCATATTTGTTATCTGTATTTATGTTCTTAGATCGAGTGTAAATAAGATACACATCCATGTGATGAACGTTTAAATGTGTGAGCTTATTTTATGCGTATGTATCTGATAGATATACAGGTAAAATCAGTTTTTCGTATTACCATTTATACTATCTATATATTTTCAAGGTAGAAAGGTGGAATTTCTTTAATGTGGGTTAATGACACATCGTATTTTAAACCTGTGTGAAATGTTATAATCGATAATCATTGTGGTAAATCATTTTAGAAGATATCTTGCAGAACCAATGCAAGAGAGATTATCTAAATGCATTAAAAAATCAAAAACATTCTAAATTATTTTAAAATGAGAATTTTGTTATTTTTTTAAGTTAAAGTTGAAACAGGATTCTACCTTATTTAAAAGAGGTTAATGTTATTTAACAATAAGGCATATGTAATGTATGAAACAGACAATTAGGGATGCAATTGTAAATTGTTAATTTGTAAAATAAGTTCTTTTATTTGAACATTTTACGCGTGTTCGTTTCTTTTTTAAAGCATGGTGAGCTCTTTATTTCTAATCTTTTGACACTTGCTTGTTAATTGAAATTGAGTACCACCGACATGTTAGATGTTAATATACTGAATATAAATTTTAATCATGAAGAAACAGCTGTTCCCACACTTCCGTATGTCATATAAGAAATATCCTTTGTACTGATAATTACATCATTATAACTGGTGCGATTTGCGAGTTGACGTTGAATCAGTTATAGCAATAAAGATAGCGGTGTTTTTTCACATGTTAATTATTTAGTTTAAAGTGAGCTTACGGCAAATTAACATTTTTTCTCGATACTTTGAGCGTAGACTATAATGGCCATGATTGAATTTATAATGTTTGTCTGTGCTATTGCTATAACAAAACTATGAAGAGATATCATTATATACATACTTTTGTTACAATATATGCTAAGTAACATCAAACAAAATTCGTTCTTATTACCATGGTAACGGCGTATAATCATAATCAATTTCATTTTATTATTTGATGACTCTCATGTATATATGCTATGTTCAGTGGAAAATTATTCATAATGATACCCTGAGTTGCATCGAGGGTAAACATTCCCACCTCTTGCAAACACACATTTATATGTCTGGTATGTTTAACCATTAAGGCCGTGACGAAATCTATACTCTTTAGCTTAGAAAATTAAAAAAATCATCTTTAAGGGACGTGTATTTCTAATATTTGTCTCTATTATCTTTAAAGTCAACACTTGTAGATAAGACGAAGCTACCACCAATCTAAAGTCAATTTTGCATGTTAATTGTAGCAAAAACAGTTGCGGGGGTTTTAATGTATGTAGATCACGACCTTGGTATTAGATTTGCAATGTAGATAAAACCTGGCGTGTGAGAATGCATATTCAAGAATCTTAAACATTTTTTAGGTCCTGCTTTCGTTTCAACCATTTGAAAAAAGTAAAAAAGTAAAGTTCCCTGTGTCATGATGACAAATCATTGACAATCAACAGACATAACTGCTTTAATCGGGCGGTTATTTCTGAATACAGAAGGTTTCCAAATACCATATTCAGTGTAATGGCATATTTGCATATGGCAATAAGACCGATGTCATGAAACTAAAAGGGATGACCTAAATCGTCTTTACGGGTATTTCAGGGATTAAAGCTCAACAAGACAAATCATGACAGAAAACATGCGGTTGCAGCTAGACATTACCACCATTCTTTGTCATTGTCTTTTGTTTACTGTCACAAAAAATGGTGCGGAAATTTTCCGGTATGTAGATAACGACCTTGATGTTAGATTTGCATTTTAAATAAGTTTGGCTTGTGGGAATGAATATTCAAAATTCTTCAACATATTTTTAGTCTTGCTTTGTTGTTAATCAACACCTCTGCTGCTTGAATGTTTTGACAAAGAAAAGAAAATAGGAATGTATCATTTAATAGTGAGTTATATCCGGCCACATTTTTCTTATTGTACGCTTGGCACCTAAGCCACATAAATCACATAACCTGGGCGTGAAGGCATGCTCCTGTCGCGTTCGTTACTTTAATCAAGCAAAGGTAATTGATAACCAATTCACTCGCACCGATAAGCGCAACAAGTTCTGTGATAACATAAACAGGAAGAAAGCAAAATAATTACAATGATGCAAAACCAGAAGGGGGTTGACGCCTGCTAAAAACAAAAAGAGCTTGATTGAAGTAAAAAAAAAGTCATATGTTATCTAAGTAAAAACAAGCGAGCAAAGAAAATGATCAATCCATCTAAACTAATATTGAAACATTTTTTGTACAGTTGTGAGGGGTTTCATGTCTCCATGCAGGCGCGTAGCCAAGAATTTGAAAAGGGTATACATGGTTTATTGATGTCAAATCGGTGACGGTTAAGCGGCCGAAAATTTGAAAATGAGATAAAAAATGTGCCAATTTAGATAATTCGGACTCAAATGGGGGGGATTTCCCCATGTCACCCTGGCTACGCGCATGTCTTCATGAACAACGACGACGGTGCTGTTAAGACTTGTTCCTGTGCTGCAACACTAAAATGATTGCTTTGGAACAACTCATAATTCCTACCAAGACGTAGTGTACTTACACCGAGCTTATTATAATCAGAACACATCTTTGAATGCCAGGCGCTAAGTGATACATTACAAATTCAAAAAGTCTCATGACCCCGCAGGGATTTAAACAACCTCTGTCATTTACAAAGCACTTAAAGTCGAGTCACATGTCGGCATGACTTTGTTAGCCTGTGAACTTACCTTGCGTCATCGTATATACAATCTTTGATATTCTCAGGTGATCTGATGATCTTTAAATCCTAATTGGTCATTAAGCCACAACGTAATCCTGATCTCACAGCCCTCACGACAGTGGAACATTGAAACTTATTTTACATCACTGTCAGAGGTTTATATTTTAATTTGATATTGGTAGTTTAATTGGAGATTCTTAAACAAAACGTATCTTATGAATTAATAATTTGAACTAACTCAATGTTAATTATTCAATTACCAAATTGCCAATGCGTAAAAAGTGTAGTTTTCCATTGTTGACAGACCAAATTGATTTTTATTTACTAATATTCTCCCCGTTATGTCTTAAGCCATTGACATTGGATGACACATAAGATAAAAGATAAAATGTTACTTAGAAGATAAGGTCTGATACAAGTGCCTACTGATAAGAATTGTAGTCCAAATAATTTGACCTCTAATGTCGCCATTCACTGCTGCATTCGAGATCGTAAGATTCTAGAAAACAAGGTGCGAAGTTCAATCAGGGTAGATATTTGTCCTGTTAAATTCACCTAAGACTTTCAGGAAGACATTAACAATCTTTCACTTTAACAGACACAAAATGTTCAAGTTCAATGAGTCGAAAGAGAAATGGTAGTTTAGATCGTAACTCCAGCTAGAAAGGGTCTCACCATTGTCGAACGAGGAGGAAGGACTTTGTTTTTGCAAGAAGCGTCATTAACGAGGAATCTTTATAACCACCAATGATGGGAACCAATGCTCTCTAGTGTGCATTGATAGAAACAATTGCATGTACCTAAGTTCACCTGTAGTCAACCCACTTTTTTATAAGAAGTGTTATTTTCTAGATTTGCTATCAATTTCTTAACATGTTAATACTTTGCTGAGTTAAATCAGAAAATATTTAAGTCTTAAAGCTAGAAGAAAGTTCTTGATGACAATTCTGTTAACTTTGATAGCTGATATCTATAAACAGAGGACATGTATTTTTTAATTTTTCATGCACAGCAGACAGAGTTCTATGGGCTCTAAAGTTTGGTGAGGGTGCATGTTTGTACAGTGATGATTATTAGGTGTGCATGAAACATGCAGCTTTTACAGTGCAGTAAGGTTGATAGCTTACGTACCCGTGATGGTTAGTGCTCATGTTTCAATCACCACAGAACACTGTACTAGATTAGTCGGTACTTTACTTAAATACTGCTGAAGTGATCTAACAGCTGTTACAAAACAAGTAATTCAATTGCTTACACGATATATCTGCTGACGATCTAAAAAGACGAGACAAGAATTTTGAAGAAATTGATATCTTTCATATTTCAATCACCACAGAACATGTACTGGATTAGTCGGTAATTTGCCTAAATACTACTGAATCGATTTAGCAGCTGTAACACAACAGAAGTGGTAATTGATTGCTTACACAATATATCTGTTGCAGATCTTAAAAAGACGAAACAGGAGTGTTGAAGAAATTGATATCTCCCAACGATCTTCTCATTTACCACATAACAATGTGTTTCCAGGTAGAGGGGATAATGGTTTCGTCTTCGGTTTGACATAACTTCCTTAAAATTACCTGGATTCAGAAATTTGCCAAAGATTTAACAGATTATTTATTTCCTTTTCTTAAAATCAAGGACGAGTAAAGGTGTAAAAAGGGTGACACTAGCTATAAAGATATCAAAGAACAGCTGTGTATGACATTATAATGTACATTGAGGTTTTCTTAATCCTTTTGTTACATTGTCAATTAACGTCATTTTTCATGTTCAATTTTTTTTAATATATCTTTTTCTCGGCATCACTTGAACACGGTTTCAACCTCAAACATTGATTTCTATCTTTATTTTCCTTATTTTCGTTCTTGTCTTATTTCTAACATAATAAGACCTCCAAAAGACAAAGATATCAAACCCCAAGCGTCCCAAAAATTATCGATCTTTACTTAACATGTGCGTTTGAATTTTAATTAACTTGTTCCATCCCTTAGCTACCAAACTGTTTGTCACATGACCAATCGTCATCTTCCGGTCATGTGACAAACAGTTCAGCCCGAAGAAGGCGCATCGGATGTTAGCCGAAAGCTCCTGATGAGCTCCAACTTTTAACTCGATGGTCAATGTTTAAATTCATCTCTATTTGTTCTATATACTTTCGACATAAGTTTGCAGTCTATTTGACTGTCATTAACTATTACGCACACTGTGTCTCTTTATGTTGAATTTAAAAAAAAGTCAGGTATCTTTATCTTTGATTGAAGTTTTGTTTGTGACATTAAGTGTTTCTTTATCTAGAGTTTTTAACACTCGTCTATTTGATTACGGATGAGAGTTTTTGTTTTATCTTGACCCATTTAACATTCAGTGAAACTGGTTGTTTGGATAATATGAAAAATAATCTTAAAGTTTCTTCAGCCACCCCCGTAACAAATTAAATACCACGCATATTGTTTATATGGATAACTGTTAAATTAAGGATCGCTTGGAGCAAAACATATACTCTAAACAGACTCTAGATTTTTGCATATCCTGAAGCTGGAATAGGTTTTTTCACCATACTTATCAATACAGACAAGATTGTTTGCAAAAAATGCAAATATTTAATCAGATCCACTTGATATGAATTTCGTTAACACGTGTTGGAAAAACGTGAAGCTTACCTGAGACAATCATGATATAAAAGTGTTTGCCATTCGTGGTGTGTTTATGATGTTCAAAACAAAACTTATCTCAATGCTGATTTATAGGCTCATTACACTTATCAGATGAAGACTGAGTAAATCAAGGTAATTACCTTTTCCGACCTCATGCAGCGAATGTCAAGGTATTTTGAAAATTAAAATAACAAAATGAATATCTTTCCTAATGTAAAATCCAATTTGCGCTTAAATATGTTGAAAGTTTCGTAATGTATACTTGAAACATAACAGACAAACAAATTAGCAATCAGTTCGACATGAGATATTAAGCTAATTAATCCCACAAATCAACAAAACAGCCAGATATAAACCAGACGCTGACTCCCGTCTCCAATCCCAGGTGTCAAAACTGACTCCAACCCCGGCCAAAAACTTCGTCCCTCGACTCCAATTTCGCATTCCTTTTCGAACGTATTTAAAAACATTCGGAAACAAGCAAGAAAAGACAGCTGAACTCTCATCTAAGATATATAAATATACATTTAAATTCACATGCGTTTAAGTAGCAATAATTTTGTTTTTAATATTACAGGATTTTTATCGGTTGTCGGACTATATAAACAAACTCCCTTTTCTGACTTCAAACTCTAAATCCGGTTACAAAATCCCAAACTCAATACCAAAAATATAGTTACTTACTACGCAGTTGTTTACTTGGTTTATTATATCTCATTTACAAATCACTTTCCGGAAAGATATCAGACATCATTTCACTCATTTCAATGTCAATTATGTACCGGTTGCTCCCTTAATTCTATACTTTCCCTTAATTCGTTTTTATTTGTTTTTGTTATGACTGGGTTATCTGTAATTCTTATCTACATTAGCCTAACAAATACTAACGTCAAAGTGTTTTGACGTTAATAGTGCATAGTCTTCTAAGTCTTCATGAACAATTGCTTTCTATGTAAGAGTTGTTCGTATTTCAACAAAACGTACAATTGGAATCTCCAAATCCACAGTACAGATTCCACTGATATGAAGTTAGTGATCTCTATAGCCCTAGGAGTTCTCGTGTACATCAAAACCCCGGACATGGCTTGTCTCTCAAGAGTTTTGGCTGTATAAACAAAGTACTCATAGCTGAAATAGATCGTCTTGAAAACATCTTATTCTGACCTCATGTTGTTAAAGAGATATTCTATGTCACTATTTTATACCGAATGTGCATTTCTAACCGACACACGATGCAGCAGGTCATGAGCTTATATAATTTATACAATTAGTTGTAGTTCTTTTGTGTTTTCATAAAATACAGGTTTTCGATACAATTTAATTTGATGCACAATTAGGTACTAAGTTACATTGATGATTGTTTGATTGCAAGAACTTTACAGTCTTCGCAACATATTTTTCAACGTGAAAACCAGATCCCACACAAGTGTCTCGAGTAAGGACCAAGCCAGTGAAGAAAGAAAGCTGATCGGCTTTGAACTTTGGCTTTTTCACATGAAGGCCATGAAGAGCCTACCTAAGGCCACTCCACCTCTAATTTAGATATTTAAACGATTCGCGCATTCTCATCCTTTATTTTTTTAATTTTTTTCTCTAACCTCATTATTTCTTTTCAATAAATAGCATTATTTGCAAAACGTTTCCGTTGCTTGCATTAATCATGCAAATTCTTGCGGCTTTCCTGAGGCGATAATCTAAAGAAAACTTTCAAAGATCCGAATAATTTGTTCACCTTCTTTGATTTTAGATATCAACTTTCTCAATACACGATAAGCCACTTGAGATCTATGAATAATGAAAAAGACCCTTAGGGTATCAGTAGTGTGTTTTAAGCGGCAGTAATAAATTATGCATACTTTACCGATTGCACAAAATTTTCCTTTTCAACCTCTGTCGGCACTGCTACGATTGCCTCTTTGTTTACCACGACGGTATTTGGACTGAATAAACTTCAACTGTCAAAGACTAGGCACTTATCAAATAAAAGCCTCATTGTCATCACGGTAAAATACTCAGCTAACCGTAGCACAAGCCATTGTTCCTTTTACTAAAGAGTTATCTCTATGTAATTGACACTCAGTCAATACGGTATATAATCCACGACTCACTTCAATCCACGCGTCATGATTGCTTTTACTGCTTTGACTGTAAAGTCATTATCAGTGTCTGCATCTCTATCACGCGACCCCTTCTCTCTATTTTTATATGTATATGGATATGATTTGCAATGGTTTGAGAAAACCCCAGAAAATGTGAATTTCTCATGAAATGAATGTGACATTCGGGAAAACGCCTAGTCGATATAGACATATGAGATGATAAATGTACAAAGTATGCATCGATAAGAAGTCGGATTTATTTTAAAGTCATATCCTATCATATAAAATCAAATTTCAGCGTAATTCTATGTTGAATAGCAATATAAAAATCTTCAGAATAAAGACATTTTAGATGATGAGTAAATAAGCTCACGATTTTCATATTTCTTTTTGGGAGAAATGTTGGAAATTGTTTTTCAAATTAAGGCTCTTGAATTTGGAATCGTTTGATATTGTATTAAGTACACTTCCGTTATTCCAAAGTTAGGCCAGCCTTTGAATTCTGCAAAATGTGGTCAGTTGATTGACATTCAATGTGTTTGAACATTTTTCTTTTTATTGCCTTTCTAGAAGCGAACAATATGTTGAATTATATTGAAAAATGAATACTTTTTAGATTAACATGAACTTTTTTATTGAATTCATTTAGCAATCATGATTTAAATTTGTTTTTCGCTCAGCCTTAATTCCAATTGGTCAGACAGGGCCGTGTTTGTATGTATTAAATCCGGGCGCGTAGCCAGGGATGGACATTGGGGCTTCCCATTTGAGATACAAAGTGCTCTAAACTTTCACCATTTATAACTTATATCAAACATTTCTTTGATTTGATAAAATCGAAATTTGCCCCCCCCCCTATTTCAAAATCCTGGCTACGCGCCTAATTAAATCAATATTTAATTTTTTTTAATTTAACGTGAATTATGGTAGTGTAAGTAAACTGACGTTCTCTGATAATGTCAAAATATTAATGCCCCCGCTGTCATAACGGCATAACTCAGAGGACCTGGTCTACACCAAGTTTCAAAGATTTCACAGCTCGTAGTGAAAAACGTAAAAGCTGATGTTTATCTATGTCTGTGACGAGGTATAAATCAAATAGAAGATGTTTCTCTCCATTGAGAAAAGAAAAGCAAGTAAACCAAAGCAGACGGGAGTCAGACGTTTGGCGGCAAGTGTCACTAGGTACACAATTTGTAACGAATATGATGAGGAGACGCCAAGCTTCAAAGAAAAATAAATTACCTTAGTTATCTTCTAGTTCTGTAAGCAAACTCAGAATATTTTATAATCAAAACATATTTTATAAGACATATTTTTCGCTGCGCGGCAACTGCAAATTCTTTTATGGTGACGAAGTTCAAATTCAAAACGGAAGTATCATTTCACTGTTCATCAATCTTAGTTTATCTCGTCACAATCTTTTATCTGTTTCTACACAATAAACAGCTTTAGTTTTCATTTACCTGCATGTAGAAAACGAATGAATAACACATTTAATTCATTTTTTGAGATTGAAAAAAGGTTTTGTGCTCTTGAAATGAACTGAAACAGGCCGCTCCGAGATCACAAAAATTAGGATAGGAATATATCTCTCAGTGTCAGTTTCTTTTCGTCTGTAAGGACGAGCGTACGTGGATGCTTAAAGTAAATAATTATAACCACAGTAAAAAATACACCTGGAAAATGTAGCCAACCAAACCAACAAGGTCTGAAACATAAGTGTGAAGCGAAAACAGAATTACGTGTTATGAATTATTGTTTTCCTTAATTTAAAATATATATTATTTTTCATTAAACTCGCATGAAACAATATTTATTCAGTATTTATCTTAAATTGCAACATATTGTATCTTTATTGCATTTTCAATATGTGCTTCAATTTGATGGATACAAATAAGGGTGTATGATTGTAAGGCAGTAAAATTACCTCCACAACAGCTTGCTATGATGTCAAAGAGTGCGTATCTGTGCGCATGCGTATGCGCACGTACGCACGTATATACGCAATTGTTTGTTCGTAAAATAATTACAACACATCTATTTTTGTTTGGTCTCCGTTCTTCTACAACAACGCTTTATTAACTTAAATTCTATGTTTATTTGTTCAATAATATTCAAGTGTCCTGCTCTCATGTACGTTTAATTCAGCGAGCTAATGCAATTCTTGAGTCTTGAGTCCTGAGCATTTAGTCAGCATATTCACTTATATAGCTTCCTTATGCTAATTCAAATTCAAAGTTCTTATTTATCTATTGGCCTAGAGGCCCAAAAAAACCCACTTATTTCAACACCATCATACTGATAAAATCTAAAACATAGTTAATGGGCTAAATTGCCCTCTAATATAAGAATGCGTTCCGCTTAACTAAGAAAATAAATTTAGCCACAGAAAAAATTGTCTCAACACATTCGTGGACAATTTTTGTAAAGCATATGTGGATTTGAGACGTTAATGTTTATCAACTTCCGTATTATATGAAATATACGAATAAGATACATTATGACAACTTTTAATCTGTTAATATCTACGAGGTATGAATTTAACACAATTTACGCGGCTATAATTTCGCAAAGCGTATACCATTTCTGTAGGGGAAAAAAACTTGCGTTCTTGGAAAACAATGTGTCTTCAATTTCCCTGAGAGTACATAAGAGATGGTATGCTTTTTAGTACATCATCAACATTTTTCTTAGTTCCCTTCAAAAGTAAGATGTAATTGTATACCGTAAAAGTGCTTAAAACTAAAACTCTTCTCTATCCAAGATGATCTTGACAGTATCTTAATAGTATTCATTTCTCCGTTGGCAGTTTTACTATAGTAAGAAGATATGTTAATTTTTATCTCATAAAGGGCGTCGTAGTGGAAATATCAAGTTGAGAGAAATTCATCTTGTTCCTTACGACATTTTAATGTTTAATTTTATATACTAAGTTCGAGCCAAAATAAGACTGATGAAAAAGACAAATTATACCATCGGTAAAGGGTTACAAGGTGCAAAGGGGTCTAAAGGGTTTGAGTATAACAAATAAAAAATTCGTACTCAGAGTTGCAATAAAAGATGGGGGGGGGGGTAATAATGCATTTGCTATTGTGATGACGAAGAAAGCTAGTTATGATTGTAAAAGGTGAGAATTGGCAGATGATTAGATTCCAAGTTTGTAAATCTCAGGAAACAATGTCTTGCTAAGCTTGTTGTTCTTAGAAAGAAGCTGTTACCATAAGATTTACGATGGGCTCTTGGGAGCAATAGACAGTTGTAATGTTGATTTACTTTTGTTGAAGAGGCAAGTCAGGTTCTTACTGCCCATATGGTGTTAATTGCAATCTGGGTTAATAAACTGAACTGAATTGAATACTGAGAATGGTCATAAAGGGTGAAGCTCCTCAGAGAATATACAATAGAAGTACCTGTAGAAAAGTGGGAGTCTTCCAACGTTGCGTATGTGAAGTACTTGCAAAGTGCTTTATAGTTCTCCACAAACCATTCTGCGTAGACATTGTTGTACATTGTTAGAGACTAGAAAGTGTACTTAAAGGAAGCCACATCCCAGCACATATATGATATACTGCTCATTCTTTGGGCAATTTGATATTTAAAAAATATGAAACATGATCGTTTCTACAGTTTACCCCTTGTAACCTCTTACCAAGCGTCTTCTTTTGTGATCATCTTTTTTAATGTGACAGTAAGTTGAAAAATCATGGTGTGAAAAATGCAAATTAAAATTGGTGTTTATCTTACGGCAAAACAATACCAATTGCTCTATGATTTATTTGTGTTTTATTTCCATGATAATTTCAAATCATGATATTTTATATACTTCCCCTTAAAAAAACACTACGCTTTATTAGGCTTCAACTGTATTAGAGAAATGTGTGTAAAGTCCTCCCCGTTCGAAGACCGGATATATAGCTAGACATAACAATTACTTTGATACATAAATTTGATTAAGCAATTATTTCACATGTCTGTCCTACTTTTATACACAGGGATAAAATAAAGCGTAATATATTTTTCGTACAAGTTGGTCGAGGTTTAATTGTGAGAACTTTCTTCTCATTAAACGATGCAGTGATATACAATGCTTACTGTCGACAATTTGGAAGAACATTATTTTTTCTTACTTTCTTCTCCGAACTTCATCAATAAAATAGTGTTTCAGTTGGAAACTCCCGATTATTCTATATTTTCATTTTTTTCATGTCCAGTTCGACTTATAATTATTATTATATATATTATTATATCATTTCCTTTGATATAAATCAGGAGAAAGTAAGATTATCCTTTGTCCAATTCGTTGACAAGAACTTATAAATGTCTACAACTTAGTATTACCATCAACTAAAACATTTTAAGAACAACAGGATTTTAAGCCGACCCGTTCAACTGTCCTCGATTTTAATGTTTTCGACCATTTGTTTATTATTGAATTTCATCAAGTCATCATATTATGATATAAATGACACGCAAGCAGTTAAAATGATATTTTCTGAAGACATATAGCAGCCGCCGTCGTGGCAAAGGGAAGCGCTAAATAAAGTGTTCAACACAAAAATAGAGCATGTAAAGCAGTCCATTGACAAAGTTAATTACTAACAAACAAAAATACAATTATATCACGTGTCTGTTAAGCGTTTCGAATGCTGATAACGTCGGATATTAAATCAACAGTTACTTTTATTTGAATCAATCAAAACGGATTATAATTCTATCTTTCTTTACTTTATAGAAACATGATATGATATAATAATTGACATGTCAATGTAAATAAACTGTAACTATTATGTGTTTAAAACACAATTAATAGTAAATAAATAGGGATTAATAGTGTTAACAATTAATAATGTTGGGAATAAACTTGAATTGAATTAAATTGAACTGTTTATTGATTAAGACAGATCGATTTTTTTGGCAATACAGGATTACATTGTAGACTTAAGGCATGCCTCTTCACAGTGGGTATATCTTTCGTGTGATTGATAGGCTTTTAAGACATAACTACGAGTGCCTGGTCTTCAGTCCCTTAATTTCATTAGTAATACAGGTAGCTTCTATTAAGTCAGGTAGTGAAAACTTTGACATTCCTCCCAATTACCATCTGCCGACAAGAATGACTGTGTGGCATCTCTTGACTGCATGTTGTCTTAAAGACTGGTACACTTAACAATGGCTGTTAATTTATTTGTAGATAGATAAATAATGAGCGGCATGGTTGTAATAACCAACTGTGGGGGTTCTTTTGTGTTAATAGCTAAGTACGTTTTCGGGGCATCTGTGGGTTGTTGCATTTTAAGCGAACTGCCTGTTGCTGCACTACGAATATATCGGATTAAAAAAACAACAACATATTACTCAAATTTAAGTTGCAATATCTCAAAACGCTACAATTATAATATCGAAATAAGAGAACAAACTTGAGAAGAAAATTCATGTAGAGTTAGACGTCGAAAGTTGAGACCTGCATAAACAAAGGGTCTTAAGAATGGGTATGAGGAAACAAGATCCAGTGAGTTGACCTAGACCCATTAAGATGAAGTTAGCAATGGGGAACAAATATTTATAATGTAAAGGAATACCAGAAAGCTCAGACGACATGATGCTTTTAACAAGTTTGGAATATGCCCAGACAGGACCAAGAAGGAACAGGAGAAGGACAGGAAGCGTACGATGGAGTTGAAAAATTACAAAAACACTTCACTAGATGTATCATTGGTATGCAGTGTCTTAGTTATCCTCAAAGACTAAAACGGTTAGAATTACAAAGTCTAGACTTCAGGATGCCCAGGGGGTATGAAAAAGGTCTTCAAGATCACTTATGATGTTTAAACTACAAATCCTTTCTCACAAGCTCAGACTATTTAAACCAAACACTAACGTCTTTACTTAAAGAGTGATACTATCTGGAACAGTCTCTAGAGAAAACATAATAGAAATTCATAAAGTACTGAAGCTGATTAGACATACCGAAAGCCATACAAAACATAAGCACAAATTTAAAAGAGGCAAAAAGTTAAAATTAGCCTATATTGATTACACACAATGCTATGCTATATAGTATCATACCTTGTGATCCCCTGTTAATTTCAATAATAATGTAATTTGGTCTGCATTTTTTTAATTACCCGATATATGACCTAATGTTTCTTAGCACAGTGACCAGATTTTTTAATTGTTTATCTGATCAAAATCATAATGCGTTGTAACAAAGGATAATAATGATGAAAATAACAAGAATTTTATTAAACTACTTAAGAAATAAGTATCAGAATGGTGGCGCATAAACAAGCTAGCGCAATGTGACGTTGCTGGCATTCATGGTAGACGTGAAATTCCTGTTCGAAGTTATTACGTCTTATTGGTCAAGATTGTTGGAACAGAAATGTAATCGGCTTTATAACATATTATGCAGTCCTTTTGATGTTTCCGACATCAATGCCGTCAACCTCTGGTTAGGCGTCAAAACAACAGTAATAAATATTTATATTGGTCTGGCAAATTAGAAATTAGCTCACTCGAAACGATTTCTACTGTGGAAAGATTTTTCATTCCTTCTTTAAGATGTTAGAAGTAAACACAGCGAAAGTAAACAAACAAGCTAGTATTTTCTTTTATAATTAAAAGCGTTTTCAGATTTAGAAAAAAATATGATAATACAAGAGTTCGAATGCTATTTTCAAAATTATTAAAATGGAGATGGGGTTGACATTTTACTTCTTGTTTCTAGCAAATAAGGTTCATTGTCTAATGTCAAATTATGAACACTACTTTCGCAACAAGATTTGCATACTTTATTTTTGTGTTTTAGCAATACTGTATTTGTATTTCAGACAACCGAAAAGAAGGCAAACTGGGCAAACTTTGTGTTCTCAGCCATTAACCACGATTATGCGTACTACCATTTATACCCGGATAATGAAATCTTTTAGACGCCGAATTGTCAGGACAGGTTTACTTATAACAGAACAAGGTTTTCACTTTGCGGCGAAATTGTTTCTTGTTAACGATATCAGAGTAATCTAATCTTACACGATGTCAGATTGACCGGTGGATAGTAAAGGTTACCCAATAGATTGAAGTAATAAGTAACCCGGTCATCAACCTCAACGATCGTTCTTCCGCATAAAAAGACTTATCAATCCTGCAGAGACCGACAGTCTCCTACATCGTGAGACATATATAATTAGGCCTCTGTCTACCACATTCCGAAATATGCTTTCAGATTAGAATCTTCGCGTGAAAGGCGATTACTTTTAATTACTGTAATTAGCCCAATATACCTTATCGGAAAGTATTTGAATGTGAACGTAATATTGCAGTGTCTGTCGTTAAAGATGCGCAACTCATATTAGCATAAAAAACTAGCAGTTTGTTCACTGAATGAAGGCTTTTAGTTATCTACGGTTTATTGTCCTTTACATTTTTCCCCGGGATGCGTCTATTACAAACAACTTGGACTGACAAGAATGTAAAATGTATGCAAATAAGTTTGCCGTCCTTCGATAAAATGTACATTAAAATCATGTTGCGATTGTTATATTTTTCGTATAATATTTTTACAGGAATTATCTAATTTTAAATGGGTTCGATGACAGATATTCTAAAATATGTAAAAAACCAAACCGATCGACATTATTTATTTTCTACAGACATTTTCTGAAGATTAGCTTAATGTTTGATAGCATATACCAATTTTTTCGTTTAGAATATTCAATCAACCCTCTTGGGTAAATCTGAAATGTAAAAACAACAAAACATAAGATTATATAATATACAGCCGAGTAAGAAGTAATATCAAATGTTATTTCTTCAACATTCCTTTTTGATCCACTACAAAAATTATATAAGTTAGATTATGAAATTGCAATAAAATATTGAAATATGATTTATACGACTTTATGTAAAACGTATTTTCAATTACCTTTTTAATGAATATTTCTTAAAAGTTATCTATCATACTCTTCGTTTTACCTGCGACCGTCTTTACATAAAATTCTTCATTAATAATTCTGCAAAGTCTTTTTAATTTAAAATTATCAGTCTGAGTGAATTTCCATATTCCATCCATAGAATCCACCTTTTAACTTATGTATAAATTCTTGAATTACCAAAGCTGCTTTTGTAGATATATAATCCTTTCATTTTAGCTATATCTTTTGTCTGCTTTGCATGCTACTTTTATCTTCAATTTCCTACTCTTTGAAGTAAGATTTGTGGTATAATTGAAACTTTTGATATTTATGCTATACAAAAATGAGTTGTTAACTTCTTGAATTAGGTCTGCGCAGAAACGTAAAACTGGATAATAATTCAAATAATAAAATAGAATGAATGAACCCTTTTTATGACCAAATGGAATACTTAAGATTTTCGGTGACATTTTAATGAACATTTTTGAAAGGGAATATTTCCCAGTCTCTTTTTTGACTAGATAAAGTATATTAAAATGCTTCAGGGTATATAAATTTGTATTCATTTTTTCATTTTTACTTCCATTTGTTAATGCAAAAGCCCCCATACAAACCAATATTAATGCTGTTCCTACACAAAAAAGCAAAAGGATAAGGAAGATAATATAATACATAAAGTTACGTAGATGCTGTAAGCAACAGACATTTGAAGTTTTTTAAGAGAGATTTAAGGAAATAGTTTGATGGTGATTATGTTGTTGGTGATGGTATAAGTTTTAAGCATATTTTGCAATATGTTCATATGCAAGGCGGATCCACATCAACGTCCCAACCAAACTATATAGTCAAGTGGAGAGTTACTGGTAGGATTCAAACCATGACCCTCTCAGATGCGATGCAAGTACGTTGCCCCCAAGAACACAACACCTCCAACTCGTTTGTTTAATGGATGTTTGGTTAAATATACAGTGATTTAAGAAAAAGACAATCAACAAGAAATTGTTCATATTTGCGGAATGTTTCACCTTATATCTATTCATTAAACATGATCAAATTATAAAACTTTTCTTTTACTCCTTTTGTTTCCATAGAAGAACAATTTCACAATACATATTTGATTATTACATATTCCGTTTCACTATTGTTATCTTCGTTAAATTCAGTTTATCTAGACTAACACTTCCGGAATCTGTCTCGTTCCTTTCTGTTATTGATGACAAAAGTGCGCTTTACAGTGCACTATTTGCTGTTTATGAGTGGCAGGACAATAATTTGTTGTGGCAGATGCGACATTTAACTATTCTACGAGTTGTAAGAATTTGTCAAAATAACTTTATCGGTACGGCACCTCTTCATACCGGCTGATATTTTGGCAGCTTGTTATGGGTGGTCCATCTGAACGTCATTCAGAGATTTGATTAGAGGTTAAAAAGACTGAGTATATCATAGTCACTCCCTTGTGACTGTTATTACTTACTTTACCGCTCAATCTCTCTGTCTTCGTCTCTATGTCTTTGTCTGTCTGTCCCTCTGTCTCTACGTACCTGTCTGTCTCTCTGTCTCTACGCCCCTATTTGTCTGTATGTCTGTCTGTCTGACTTCCTGTTTGTCAATATGTCTGTCAGTCTGTTCGTCTGTTCGTTCGTCTGTCCGTTCGTCTGTCTGTCTGTCTGTCTGTCTGTCTGTCTGTCTGTCCGTCTGTCTGTCCGTCTGTCTGTCTGTCTGTCTGTC
>JAUUEB010371983.1:0-12337 GCA_032362205.1 Clione limacina
TTCTACCTCATAATCAGTTCAATCAAGACATGAGTTGGTCACACGATCCTAAATGTATCGTTTAAAGTGCATTATTGATTTTACTCCAACCAGGTATTTATATTTCTTCAATGTTTTTCAATAAATAAAGTTATATTTAAGTAATGCTGGTATGGTAAAATAAGGAAATGTTTTACTATTTTACAGGGTTTCGGGTTTGCACTCTATCTGAGTACTCATGTTTCTAGTTATAAATGTCTTCTAAGATAAAGAAATTTCAGTACGTTACTTACATACTGCAGACAAGTAAGTAACCTGCTGAAATGTCATATTCAAAGTTGTGACCTCTTTTATCTTTGGCATCAGTGAATTCATTCATGAATAATCATACCATCTGCTTATTATACTGCTTACCGTGGAAAAAATTCCCGAATTGAGGAACTCATTAGACTGGCTTATTATCTTTTATTACGTTTTCTTTTTCTGTAAGAAATGGAAATAATACATTTTCTCTTGAACAAACGTTTTCGGATATATTTATCTGTCGATGTTCTTCTCAAACAAGTATTTCTCCTGAGAAATGTTTACTGAACACATTGGCTTCATTGGCCTCATCAACACCTGTACTTGATGTCCAGGGGACCACACACGAAGACTTTTCAGATTCCGATTATAATTTTGACAACTACGACACCGATGCTTGTTAAACTATAAAATATGTTTGATACTAATTAATTGAGAACTTGAAATGAAGTCGATTCTGTTACTTTAATATGTACAAGGTACTTCATTTCAAAAAGCAAGTAAATAATTCTAAGCGTATGGCCTGTGAATCTTTTAAATGCTTCTAGGTTCTCTAGAAATACAGACTATCAAGACTTTTACGAGTTAATGGAGTCTATTCTTCCTCTTTTAATTTTTTTTAGATCATTTTAATTGCACCGAAAAGGTAGTATCGCGGTGTTCGAATATGTAATCGACCTGTGAAAGGATCCGTGTGGGTTGTCTTATTTGCCACGTGGTTATATTATGTCTACTGCTTACTGCTTAGTCAACAAACATCTGTGTGGATACTGATCACTAGCATGCATGTAATTGCAATATTTTTTCACATTTATTTTCCACAAAGCTCAAGCATGAACTTATCCAATGCCAACTACCGAAGACGCCTGGATCTCATGCGGCTCCTGCAACTTTTAAATAGTGTTACTCATCGTAGACTCCGACTAATACATCTTCCTGTTGATTTTTAAGACGCCTTCTTTCCCTAATTTTAAATGATGATTGTGTCAAAACATAATTTAAAAGTGAAAATAAATCAAAGTAGATAATACAATATCCAGGTGTGACAAACTGAATAACACTCACCCTTACCTGAACACTCACTCCTGTATCAGCTGTTGACGATGCATCACCGTAATCACGTGCCATTATTGCTTGACTTGGTGTTATCTGTAAATTAAGTGTTGTTGTGATGTTGCCAGTCTGGAAGAGGATTGCGTGTCATTGTGAAGTATTCATTTTTTATTTCAATGATTAGCTCAAAGTTTTAAATCCTCTGCTTTTTCTTTAAATCCAATGAGTCACGATTAGGATTAAATTGTGTGATGTGTTGCGTCGTTGATTTGGGGCTGTGCACATATATTGCCTGTTTTTTTCTCGCTGTCCCAACTATTGTTAACGTCCCCAAAATTCCTCATGTTTTCATATATATCAGTATATATGTGCGTGGATTTGTGCTATTGACATAATATGGTGGTATTGGGGTATGCTCACATGAAAAATATAATTCAGTCACCAAAAAGTGTATACTCATTTTGAATAAATAGTGGCATGCCGCTAGGTAAAATTGTATTTATGGCTGCGCGGCTGCATAGTTCTCAAACAAAATTGGAGATGTTTTTTGCAAAATGATGTATTTAAGGGGAATCTTGGAGAGGCCTGTTTTATTTGTAGGGATACCAAATCGTATTTTTGGACAAACAATATCAGGCCACTCGGAAAATGTTAAATTATGTTTAAAGTGTTACATTGAAGAGATTCTGATTGTTATTTTCAGTCGTTAAAAATCTTTTTTTCCCATAAAAGGGAAACGTGCCCTTCGATATTTTGAATATCTGATGTATGATCCAAAAGTTGCAAGTTGGGGATTTGTGGAAGATCGGAATTCATTTTCAAAGGTTAAAGTGTAATTAAGGTAAACAAGGACAATCCTAAGAGGTCCGGGTGAGCGCCCCCGGAAATTAAAAAAAAACTAAATGGTGCATTTTAGTGTTATTTTGGGATTCTTTTCAAAGTTGAATAAAGTTATTTCTTTGATGGTTTTCAAAAATAAAAAAACATTAAAATTATTATTGAAACTTATCTCTTAACATCTCAGGTGATATTCGAGGTTGCTCTACCACTAGACCATCACGGCATCCTGTTTTTTTAAATTTATAGTCCGAAAAAAGATAAACGGGGGGGGGGATAAGGCTCCCTCCCTTCGTTTGAGTCTAAAATTCTTTAAATGCATACTATGTTTAACTAATTGTCAAATTTGATCAAACAAAACTTTGCTCCCCCCTTTGTTTCAAACCTGGCTTCGCGCCTTGTGTGATGTCTGTAACATCAGTTCAGGTGATAAAAAAGAAATCCAGAAACACTTATGAAAATCATTAGTTTCCAGAAATCCAGGAAAGGATTTATTCAGTATTATCAAGTAAAATTATACCCTGCATTGATAGAAAATATTGCAACTAATTTTCATAATGCAAAAATAATGTTCTAGTGACCATTGGGTATTCAATTCAAGTTTTTTTTACAAAATGTTTCAATCTGCAATCAGCTATTTAAGGGTTGATTTTTTCAAAGTTGACAGAATGAATAAAAATGTAAAATAGTACCTTCCTAGGTTTTAATAGATTATCATCATTTATTTTGCTTGACATAATTAAGGGAGCTTTTAAGCATAAGTTAATAGCAAAAATCATCTATAAGTTTGTAATTGAATGTATTTTTGTTATACTTACCACAACCCTGTTTACCTATTATTGACTATGTTTCTTCATATGGTAGTAGGCATGATTTCATCGAGTGTGCTGACAGCAACAACATGGTAATACTTATGTTTAAACAAACGCTCTAGTGAAAACTATTGTATCAAAATAATATTTTGGGTTAGAGAAGATATTTTCTTTTATAAATAATAAAAAAAATCTAAGAATTTGAGATTGAATAGTGACTAGATAGCATTTCTTCGTCGAGAATAGCGCGAGCGCTTGTTATTTCTAACACAAATCACTGTTCACGCATTCGTAGCGATGTGTTACCTGCCGACCGTCCAATATGGCGGACACTGGCCTCGGATTAGCCACTTAAAAACGCCCATTTGACTTTCTGTCTTTATATCCTAATACTGTGGCAAGACATCCTTTCTCCGTGGTATCAAAATTGAAAAAGGCCAAGACAAACTGCATGATGAATTTTTAGATTTAAAAAATCGACAATTTGCCCGATCTGTATTTTTTTTAATCCATCACAAGTTTCTGGTGTTTCATGATGAAAAAATACCAGAAACTCATTTTGCCCTTTGTGTTTTAGTACCATTTGCATCAACGTACTCAAACCTTGTAACATTAAAAACAATGTAATGAAATAAACTGGACGTTAAATATGATTTGCGCTTATAAACTCTGTAAAAAGCAAAACTCAATTTTTAGATGTTATCTGATGCATTACAAGCACATCCATACAATTGAACTGTGGATGGTGAGTGAAATATTTTGTCAAACTGAATATATTTCATTTACTAATACGTCTTGACCATTTTTGGTGCATTTATTGAACGTCCACCTGATCATTTAATTTTTATTCAGTACGATGGAACAGTGTGTGATCACAGCTATTGAGTCAGAAATACGAGATATAGGTAGGGGGTCGCGAGTGTTCCCATATGTCTGAAAGGGGTCGCGGCTTAGAAAAGTTTAAGAACAACTGCGTTAGATAATATTTGTCTTGATAATGTTTTAACCATATTCTTTACATTGGTTTATCATCTAACCTGTATGTGTCAAGAAATGTATTTATAAACAAAGTTTTTTTTGTAAAAGTAAAGTAAAGTAAAATAATCCATACTCATTAATGAGCTTCGGGTAATCAAGAGTTAGAGTCGCGACTTTTCAGACAACGACATAGGTAGTTTGTCATTGTTTTCCTCACCCACGCGACTTTACTTCGCTTGACAAGTTAAAGATAAATGTTGCTGATTTAGAAACATTCAACTTAATGGACTTCTTTTTTAAACAAAGTTTAAAGATAAATGTTGCTGATTTAGTAACTTTCAATTTATTAACTTCAATTGAATAAAGTACTAATGGTGAAGGTTTTCTATGCTTGTAGTATGCTTGCTAACATATCCATGGTTGTTGTGTGCTTTGTATGTATCTGCTTTGCTTTATGTAGATGGGTAGTATGACTAGTAAGAGAATGTTTGTTTGTTCTTTGTCCATTAGGTTTAACAGCAAAATAATGCCACCAATGATGTGAAGAGTTTCAAGTCCGATAAACTATGAAAACGTCTAACCACTGTTCAGACTTGTTTGTTGGCGGCCTGTGGAACATTCGTCCCAGATGAAATGTTAGATGTACAATTAATTGAATTTTGAATTTTTATCGCTAGTTAGCGAGTACAGTAAGACCTTCCACATTATTGACATTTTTTGCGGCGTTTCCTCTGTATGCTTAGCAACGATATACTCGTTTAAATGGCTTCTGCGTTTGTAAGTTTTCAATATTGTTGACAATTGTGTTGCCTCTCCCCTATATGAATCTAGAGATGTACCGTTAAATAATTGTACGCTTGTCCATATTATTGAAGTTATGTGGCCCTTCTCCTGTATGAGTAAATAAATGTGCGTTTAAACTGCGTTTGTGTATGTAAGTCTTTCCACAATCTTTACATGTGTGTGGTCTTGCTTTTGTGTGATGAGCCACGAGGTGTTCTTTTAAATGACCTTTGCGTTTGTAAGTTTTTTCACATTTTTGACACTGGTGTGGCCTCTCCCCTGTATGAGTCAAGAAATGTATGTCTAAATAACGTTTGAATGTGTAAGTTTTTCCACATTCTTGACATTTGTGTGGCCTCTCCTCTGTATGATGAGCCAAGATATGTTCGTTTAAGTAATATCTTTGTTTGTACGTTTTTCCACATTCTTGACAGCGGTGTGGCCTCTCCCTTGTATGAGTCAAGAGATGTTCGGTTAAGTGACATCTTTGTTTGTACGTTTTTCCACAGTCTTTACAGCGGTGTGGCCTCTCCCCTGTATGAGACAAGAGATGTACGTTTAAAAGACTTGGGTAGTTGAACGTCTTTCCACAGTCTTTACAGCGGTGTGGCCTCACTTCTGTATGATGAGCCAAGGTATGCTCGTTTAAACAAGCTCTGTATTTGAAAGTCTTCCCGCATTTTTGACATATGTGCGCTCTTTCCTCTGTTTCAATCAACGAACCTGTGAAAAGGCCTATTTTGCATATTGTTTGTCCACTTTGCTGATATTCGTCTGAACTCTCAATTTGTATTTGGTTTAAAGGTAAAATGTTTGAATGTTCTTCCGTGGAGTAATAGTCATTTATAACTTCATCCTTTAAAAAGGATATGTTAGATTCATTATTTTTATTTGCAGTCACATAGTCCAAATTTGTGTTCTGGAGAAATAGTTCCTCCTTGATCAAATTTGGTTTGATGTCGTTGGAAAACACATTCCTCAGTTTGTCGTCGTAGTTTTCTAATTCTTCCATCTAAGATTCTCAATATCTCAATTAGTTTATCATCCAATTCTTTCTAAAGATTAGAAAGGTTAAAATGTTCATTCACTGTGTACAGAAGACAATTGTGACCTTTCCAGTCTCGTGGCAAACTTTTATGAAGTATGATTCTGAGGAAGACAAGAAAAATAAATCGTAAAAACGAATATAAATTAATAGAAAACTGTCACTCTAACACTAGTAATAATTGGTAAACTTATTAACCAGGCTAGCAAGCATGTTTGAACGCAAGATCGGTCGTTTTGTTTTTCTCTTAACTAAATTGACTTCTTCTGAGAAAGAACAAGGAGAAAAAAACATATATGATGAGAAAGTGATTTCATATTGATTGCTTGTATTGGGTTTTATACTTGCATCACAAACATATTCTGATTTTTGCTTGCTTGTGGCGACACTTGTTGTCACATCTGTCCCTTATCAATGTTGAGTCTGACAAAGGTATTATATCTCCTTCCATGATTATGGGTACTCATCTTACCTGACTCAAGGCTGATGTTGGGGCTGCCGAAGTTGGTGCTGTTCGTAAGGCACAAGGGTGTCAAAATAAACGAATTCATAGTAAAAACTATTTTTAAGATTGGACATCTCCCTTTCAAGGCTTCACACTCAATCTAAGTGGTCTTTCTGCCAGAGGTATCACTGTTTCAATAAGGGTTGGTCCCTCTGCCGTGGTACATCTCTTTCAGTACTATCTGTATGCGCCAGGTATCGAGCTTCTTTCGGGCTCGAGATGAACTGTCAGTAGTGGGAGCTCAACCTATACTGGCAAGAGCCCTCTCTTAATCAGTTCCTATTGTCTGGGGCTCAACATTCATTTCTGGCGGGAGCTTGACTTGTGTTGCATGGCTCTACCTTTCAAACATCTGGATCCCCGCTTGTTGCTGCCACTTATGGTTCACTCTACTCTACATACCTTATGATTGGTTGTAGGATTGGAGCCTTTACTTGGATATCTCACTCGACTCTGCTGCAATCATTTCACTAGGTATGGAGAGATCGAATCGTTACGTCTCAGGGTTTCTATAGAATATGCATACTATCATCTGTGTCATTCTGAGTTAGTACAAGCCCTTGTAGATGGAGGGAGTTGAATTCAGATTTGTTGTTGATCAACTGCTGGGGTTTGGTTCTATTAATCATAACCGACTTGGGCGTGACTTGGCGTTCATATACACACCTGTCACGCTCATTATGAACTCAACTACCGTTTCTTCACCTGGATGCCTATATCTCACATACTATGTAGGGCTGAGGCCTCGCTCCCTTTGCAGTGGACATCAACGTGCTCCTTGCCTCTCACCCTAGCATTCCTGGTGGTCTCTCCTGTATATACAGACCGTCTTATGACTTGCCCTTTATGTTACTCCTGGGTATTGGGATGGACCCCTGTCGCCGCTCTCTGCACACTACGCACTCCTTCTTCATGTATGTTGTGGTGTATTTTTTTAGATTTGAGTGGGTCAGACTTGTGTAGGGACACTTTAACTATTTCCCTCTTATTTCTACAATCTTGACATTTAGACTGCTCTTTTCGACCTCTACCTCATACATAGTCTGCTGTTTGGTGTGACAGGAGCAAATGTCGCAGTATCAGCCCCTCCTTTCTTAAACCATCCTGCAGCCGTCTCTCTTTTAGTAAGTATCGTATCTACCTGTCTTCAGTTCTTAGGCCTGTGTATGGATTGAGTTCCTTCTTTTTCAAGCTTTATTAGCTTCTTGTAGGCATGTAGGGCAGATTTCACCACGTCATCCATGAACCTCTCACTGATCCCTGAATATTGCATTCTCAAAATCATCTCTTTGACATGTTCAGCAGTTATATCGCAAGGTAACATCGGACTGCAATTGGGGAATACTCTGAGTATCTCTTGGGTGCGTATTGTTGTTTTACTGCTTAATGGGATCGCCGATCTTAACATTGATAAGAGACAAATGTGTCCGAAAATATGTTGACAACAAGTGTGACCACATGCAAGCGAGAATCATAATATGGATGTGGTGCAAATATAAAAGTCCATACAAACAACCAATATGAACATCGGCAACACCACTTTAGATGAAATAAGACTTTTGTCAAATTCATGAAAAGGTTTTTAATTCACCAAAGAACTGACATGGTTAAGATTTTCTTTTATGTTAAGTGGGAAAACAAAGCTAAGGAAAAATATGTTGCATTCGCATTTAAAGATTGATAATGAAACTAGTTTCTGTGTGTTTTTGACTCCATCGTCACAACACTGTGTCATGCTGTTTGTAGACATACCAGTAGACGAGCAGTTATAAGCTTTTTGTGTAAATTGGTACATTCTCAGATGAATCCCAATAAAAATTCATGCTGTGTAAGACCTTGTAACAATTGATATGGTAGTTGGGACTTTCTTTTCGTGAACCTACCACCAACGCAATCAACTACCTTGACATGTTGGAAAATTGTCTTGTTTTCTCAGCATGAATAACGACAACCTGACATTATTTTCCAGCAGGGTTGAGATCCTCCATTGGAGTATGACAATTGTAAAAAACACACACCAACGGTTTACCTAGCAATATACAAATCTGACTTCTTTAATCATCATAGTTTCCAAAACTGTATTTTTAATTTAAAATGAAAAATATTGCACAGAATTGTATCACCGCATTGACCATTTATCTTCCTCCCCGAAGGAAATGATAGAGATAACTGCCAAAGATTTGACAAAATCAGACATTTTCCTGATTCTCCGCAATCACTTACTTGAAGGTATGATTCTTTAATGACGTTGTCTAGATGACATCAAGAATATGGATCTGTATTGTACCTTTAAATGTTATCTTTACTCTATACAATGTATCAGTCCTGTTTTACTGAGTATAACTGCAATGGTGAACTCTTTCTTTGCTTAAGATTAACTCCAAGACTGTTTTAAGTACGCAACAGTTGCTTGATTAGTCAAAACAATAAGCCTCGGTGAGGACAGTCTGAGAAACGACAGACAAGTTTCTAAAGTAGTATTCATTTCAAACATTTGAGAAAGGGTTATCTCGAAATAACTTCTTAACATAATGCATTCAAAGAACTTTGCTGAACTTTAATCTGCTTATAAACCAAATAATAGAACTGAGTCTGCACTCATCTCTAGTATCTTAGAAAAAGTTGTTAGAAGGAATGGTTGTATGTCTTCTGACTTTGTTAGACCTGTCATAAGCCTTTGAAAGATGTACCATGACAGCCTTTTAATAAATAGGCTAAATATAACACTTGACTGACCGGGTTAATGTCCTGAAGTTGTTCCAATCATATTTAGACCGTTTCATTATGTTTGCATTGGGTGGCAATGACAAATCACATCCCCGTAAGCATACATTTGGCGTCCCAAAAGACTTCCTATGCACCGGACGAATCCATTAACCGCAAAAAAGAAAAAAAGAAACATAATTTCACTTCTCTTCTAAAGAACTCAACAGGTTCCCTGTTTACAAACATAGCATATACAAAACTTGTTTTTTTTAATGTTTGAATTCTTAGCCCCAACACTTAAACAAACATACTTAAGTTGAATATGCCAACTAGAACATCGATGTCGTCATCTGATCAAGAGCGTTAGATCGTCTAGTCAAGCCAAATCTTAACATAATAATCAAAGAGCAATAATCTAGTTATATGATTCTCGGCAATGGTCGTATCGTAAAAAAAACAGTCTCGATCCATTCTGAGCATGTTGGTTTTTTTACCAGTGGTCAGCCCTAGTGGTCAGTTTGTTCAGGTTGATTTTTTGGCGAAAAAGTATTAAGTCAAAGGATCGATTCTGTTCGGCATGTCTGGTGTCTGCTGTCACTGTTTTCCGAAGTTGTCAATCCATTCATGTGATATAGAAATAGTTATCTGTTATTCGCAAATCATACGTTCATTTGACTAGTTAAAAGTTTAAACATGTCCTCATTGTGTGTATAATATCCTATTTCATATTTGATCGCTGTGTACACAACTTATCTCTCACACGAGTATCTGTCTTGTTTGTTTTATTGTCATATTTTTGTTGTTTTAAATGGTGTATCTTGTCAAATATCGCGTGTTACTATTTTAACAAGTTGAAAAAATGAGAAGCTTTGAAGTACCAACTGGTAAATAGATAACTTTAATAATAAAAAAAAAAATATATATATATATATATATATATACAGCTGAAAAGCATCTTTTAATGATGCAAAATTAAATGTGCTCATCTGAAAAAGGGAAATGTGTCTTTTGAGCCCCTTAACAGGCGCGTTGTAATTTTGAAAATGGGTTAAAATTGTGCCAATTTAGAGCATTTTGGATCACAAATGAGGGGGACATTCCCTATGTCCCAATGGCTACGTGCCTGGCACCTACGATTAATTTTAACACAAGAAAAAAAATCAAACATGTAGCAATTTTATATTGTTAGAATATGGAGATTAAATTATTTCAATCTTTACTAGCTTCTTGGCTACTTAGGTCTTAAAGTGTTAGCCGACTGATGGTACACTTCAGTGATTTTTCTAAAAGTGTTAGCCGACTGATGGAACACTCCAGTGATTTTTTACGGCAAAGCAATAAAAACCTTAATAGAAAAGAGAGGACCGTGGGGAATTTCTTCCAAACTTTTTTGAGTGCAAACCAATCAATCATCCAATAAATTAATTGTGTTGTTGATAGACTACATCAACGGATTTGATGGGGAAAAATAATCACTCCTAAATGTGAATAAGAAAAGTACACTGGTATCTTACTAGATGGTTCGTCTTACTAGATGGTTCATTTTTTCCCTATATAAGTCAATAAACTACATACTGCTCTCAATCAAATCTAAATGTCAATAGATTTGTGAACATCATCATATTTAAGGTTTCAAGAGTTGCTGAACCCATTTCTGGGGTTAAAATTTCATTTGCTCAAAACTAAAGCCTTTATGGAACTTTTCTTAAAACCGTCTTTTACTATATAAAAGTCACGTAAAATTATGGGCCTTGTATCTTAGATTTGAGGTCTTTTTTGTCAGTTTCTTAAATATTGTGCCTTATCAACTATTTAGGGGATGACCTATTTGATACTGAGTATGTAATAGGTCCCTAAGACGATAACAATCGTATAAGGCGAAAAGAAAAAAGTTGTTTGGTTAGGGTTACCCGACCGACCCTAGAAAATTGCCCCGACTCTAGACTTTGTTTTAACATTCTCCGAAAAAAAACACGGGAAAACACGATATTTGTACCGATTTTGGTTATTTTAACACCCTTTTTTAACTTAAAAAAAGATTGCCCGACCTAACTACCCTATTTTTTTGGGGGGAGAGGGGGGCATGTAACCCTAACCAAACAACTTTTTTTGTGTCCTGAGACACAAGGTGGGTAATCTTGTTTGAGTTATATTTAAAGACGTTTTAAACCATGAATTGCTATATTTTTATTGGGTTGTTTTTTAAATATTAGGATTTCATTTCTTTGTTTGTATTTTTAATTTTAAAGACTCTGCAAGCCCTAAAATATACGCCAAAGCTTGGATGAACCATCTCACAGGAATCGGGATTGAATTCTTATAAAGTATCATTGCTATCACGAATCGGAACAGTACAAGGCAAAAAAAGGTTCATCAAAGTGAAAGTAACACATTTTTTTACCTGATGCCAAAGACATGACAATCTGAGCTGTGTGTTACAGTAAAACAGTGAAACAGTAATCTTGAAATGTCAAACCGTTTGCAAAAAATTTTCAATTTTGCTTATCACCGGAAATGTAGCACGAGAGATGCGCGTTCAGTTTCAGTGCAGAATTCTGAAGACACGGTTTAGCACCACAGAGAAAAAACAAACTGTCATTTAAAGACTAATGCTCGGGTGTGAAATAAGATTTCGCTACCCTAAAAGGTCATAATAGTCGAGTCCAAAAAGGGGGTAACCCAGGACAAATTGCTACAAAAGTTTTTTTGCCGTTTTGACTAGATTTTGGGTTGGAAAATGACATTTTTATTCGTTGGCATATAACTCTATTTATGTTTTAAGGCTATCTGTTTGCGGCCATCTTGTAAGGGCAATTACTCTCTCAAATTACGTGATAACGATATCAAATTTTGTATTTAAGTAGCTTTATGAATAAGTTAGTATTTATAGTATGTGATTCACTCACCTATGATCAGACAGTCTGTTTCTGGGACTTCTTCCCGTCTTCAGTGATCAGGTGTGAATGAGCTTGCTTACTTCTACTTCATTTTCTCTGTTGATTTCCCGCTGTTTTTCTTTGTTTTTCATTGGCTCTCCCTCAAAGTTGTTGACTGGTACATGTTTTCACCCCCCCCCCCACAGGTTACAGATCCCTACTTCATCGCGCTGAGGCGGAATTTTGCCTTATGGCGACATTTCAGTGCCAGTTCCGACCTCCTGTTTAAATATTGCGGGTTACTGAAGTTTTTCATGATATGTAGCTTCTCTGTGAGGCAGAGGTCACAGAAACGATTCCCTTTCTTGTACGATGGTGCATTGGTCAGTATTTCCCATTTTAGGTCTGGTTCGCTGCCCAGTTCCTTCTGCCAAATGTGGTGTGACAGGGTGGTGGAGCT
>JAUUEB010372094.1:0-12337 GCA_032362205.1 Clione limacina
TAAAGATCAGGTGACTAGACCACTCGACCATCCTGACCCTACTGGGCTTTTGAACTCCACAGCAGTTGTCCCAGATTTTCATAATACATCTAGTGAACAAGATATAGCCATAGGGAAACAGTGTCTTAGATAGACAATCTTAAAAAGTGAGTAAATCATGCAGTTAGTGCCCAGGTTGAAAATGAAAATGTTTCAGCATTTCAATTTTACAAAAACTGTTCAATGCACCCAAACAAAGTTTATCACAAAACTGAAAAACTCTACTTTTCAGTCAGTATTTTTGCTATGTTTTTTAATCAAATTGAAATGAATAAGAACTGCCTACCTTTAAATTAGAAGAATTATTTCAGCACTCTTTAATAAATATAACTCCATCTTCCTCAATGCAGAGATCATCATTGACGATGAAAGAAGGCAGTCAGATCTACGATTTTGCCTGGTCACCTCTCATGTCCAGTCAGGATCCAGACTCATGCAGGTAGACAATTATGTAAGAATTTAACCAAATGTTATTATCATTCTGGTTCTCCTGCAGACATTTTCACACTCACATTTAGAATCATTTGACATTTTAATTTGCTGTTACTTATGTCAGTGGCAGGGCTACCACTCCTTTTAAAATATCTCTCTCAAGTTGGGGTTTTCTATCTTTCTAGCTAGGATTTTTCCCTCACCTGCTAAAATTTCTTTTGCTGTACAACATTGCTTGCAAATATTTACTTGTCTCCATTGCATCTAGCATCGGTATGAGCCCCATTTGTTGCCACAACAGTCCACCATCTGTCTCGTTCTTTGTCGTCTGCACTATCACATGAACTGTAAATTGTCTATAGAACCACATTTCTGCTGCTTTTAGTCTGTTTTTATCATTTTTCTTCAAAGTCCAGGCCTCAAATCCATAAAGAACACCTGGGCATATGAAACACTTCTTGTTCTTTTTTTCAACTGTATTTGTATGCCTCTGTCTTTCCATATATTAGTGAGTACTCATGTTTCTAGATATTGTAGGATTTTTATAAGCTTTAGCATCCAAATACTAAAGACCTCTATACACACTCTATAACTACAAACTTTGTTATATTTTTAAATTGTCCACAACATTGGTCCCTTTAGAGTCCCTCTGCACAGACTTTTGATTTGAGTGGCAACTCTGGTGATGTTACCCTAATCATTGGCTAAACTGCTTCTCTGGGTATTGTGTGACAACCTACTGTGGAATAGAAGAAAGTGTCTGATCCCACTATCACCAAACTATTGACTATTGTGACTTCTCCTTGAAACAATGACCTAAACCCTTCATCAGATTTCTGATCGAATATCAATAATTTGATTTTCACTGTCTTTCGATTAAAAGTGGTTCAGATAAGAAGTCTTAAGTTCTCCCACTTAAAGCTTTTATTTGAAAACTTGTGCACTTAAAAATATAGAAGAGAAAACAAAAGACTGTGTTTAACCATTAACTATGGTTAGTCTCTTGTTGTTCTACTCTTTGTCTAATCAACATTCTGACCTTGTCTTTTCTTTTGTGTTTCAGATTGGCGACGACCTGTGCTGGGATCCCGGTTCACTTATGGGATACAAACAAAGGGAAAGTTGTTGCTAGTTACAAAGCTTTTGATCAGTATGTAAGTCGTTAGTCAACAGTCTTGTCTGACTATGCTATCTGTCTGCTTTATGCTTGTTATTTGCACACTATCTTTGCTGTTTGAACATCACTTAATTCAGAATTATTTAAATAAAGATTAACATCATTTCAATTTACAAAAAGAAAAAATTAACCAAGTTGCAGGTTTTTGGTCAAACCACTTAATTTATTATTTTTCTGGCCAGTAAGACAATAAGAAAAAAATATGTGTAAATGTTGTATCATGTGGATTTCAAGGGAAAGTTATGAATAATATTTTATTTCGTTTGGAAGCATCTTATTTTGAAATTGGTCTGTTTCTAACAAGTATACAATAATTGCGTTACTCTTTCATATACAAACATGTTGATTTTATTGATTCCGTAACATGAATTTCAATAGGTTAAGTCAACCCCCTTTATATCTTGAGCTGCTTCACTGAACTTGACTTGAGAAAATGTAAATTCATAAAATAAATGCCTCATGTGTGTGGCTATGTATCTGTTCAAACTTAATAAAAGAATCAGATTACCCAGTACTTAAAGAAGGGAAAAATATACCTTTGATACCTCTTAGACTCTAAAGATAAAAGAAACTTTTTTCACTGTGTGTGTGTGTAAAAGTGCACTTTACTAGAAAGAAAATACTGTTTCTAGATTATTTCAAAATAGGTTAAGGCTGTTTCACAAATTTAAAAGTAAGGGGCTTTATAGTATTGCCTTTTGAATATAACATTTGTTTTAAAATATGATATTTCAGCCTGTTGAATGTATTGATGTCTTAACTGACTTTCATTGATTTTGACTTTTTCTTTCTTAAATATGTTGATTTGCATTGAGTACAGCGTCTAAAAATAATAACAGACATACATTGAGATAAGACAACATGTATATCTAAAGACTTTATGTTGTTTGTGTCTGTCCAGGATGAAATAACAGCGGCTCACAGTTTAAGTTTCTCACTTGATGGTGCTAAGTTGTACATGGGTTATGACAAAACTATACGCATATTTGACATAGAATGTCCACAGCGACCTTGTAGAGTTATCAAAACATTTGGTAAGTTATGGCCCTTATTTTTTAAATATTTTAATATGTTTTTATTTTAAGACAAATTTTACAAACCTTTTGACTTAGATAATGCATTTTTTATCACAGTTACTTTTTCAAAGGCGACTTTTATCTTAAGTAACCTTTCCAAGAGTGGCTTATGCTTTTAATGTCATCAGTCTTATTTTTACTGCCCTGGGTGGAAGATCAGATGTTCAAATCTTGGTTTTGTTATATTGAAGACTTTAAAAATATGTGAATTTAGCAGCTGTCTTGCCTGGCATTTAGAGATTTGTGGTCAGACTGATCATCTGGGTGTTCTTATACTGTGACTGTGTAGGATGTATGAGTAGTGCTACAACTTACATCTTCTGCGTGTTCTTATACTGTGACTGTGTAGGATGTATGAGTAGTGCTACAACTTACATCTTCTGGGTGTTCTTATACTGTGACTGTGTAGGATGTATGAGTAGTGCTACAACTTACATCTTCTGGGTGTTAGCATGTATAATTGTCTGAGTATTACCAGTGTTATATAATATTGGTTGATAAAAACTGTAATTAGTTAGCTTGTCAGTTAGTTATCAAACCAGCAGTGCATGGGCTCTTGCTTCTGTGGGAGACGTTCAAACACCTTACAAAATTTACAAAAGTTGGGTTAACTTGGTTTAGTTGACTGATTTGACGTTAGCTACCCGCTTTATTCACTCACATTTTGTTAACATTATGGTGCTACTCTTTGCCCAAGAGGGCCCTCCAGCCAATAAGGTTGAGTTAATCTGTAACAAATCTCAGTCAGGTGATCAGATACCCAAGCTTTCTGATGATGAATGGGATTCGGAGTCCTTTAAAAACTTAATGCTTTAAATAATGTCAGTCTAGAGGTCGGCTTGAACTGAAAATCAATTTCTGAGATATTTAAAATTAGACATACATGACCTATTTTCTCGTGTTGTGTGTACCACCAATGCAAGACTACTTTATAATTTTTTTTATTGTATTTGTATACAGCATAGACTGAAAGAATTCTGATTTTTTCTTCTTGTTTTTAGATTCTAAAGAGAAATCAGGTCAAAGGGGAATTATTTCCTGTTTTTCTATGAGTCCAGACCACAGTGGTGTTTTTGCAGCAGGATCCTATGGCAGATCTAGTAAGTTGATCTACATGATGTATACATACAAAAACTGATGGTTAAGTGTCTTTCAAAGGAAAGAATTAACTTTGATTTATACAGTTTTACTGAATAGAATAACTTTACAATCCATTGGTTAGCTGATGATAACAGTAATATACTATAATTAAAAGTGTCAGTAATTCCCAGTCAAATAATGTATGAAGGATAACAGGTTCATGAAAAAAGGTGTAGACCTCGGTGACCTGGAAAAGAATTTTGAAGACAGATGTGGTTAGAAGTGAATACACCTAGAAACAGGATAAGGAAGTGACTCAGGATCTGGTTAGGTGGAAGGTGTTAGTGGCCTAAAGAGTAGATCCTAGTTAAAGTTAAAAAGGCTAAACTGATTAATAAAATAAGAATAAAAGTTGTAACTTGTTCATTTGTTTTGTGTCCAAAGTTGGTGTGTACGATTCAAGGAGTCAGAAGCTTGTGTCCCTAATGGCTGGTCACTTAGGGGGCATCACACACATCATGTATTCACCAGATGGATACAAGTTGTACAGTGGTGGACGGAAGGTGAGTGTTCTGTTAACAGTAAACCAATGAGGAAAAATTAAGGATATTAGATAAAGGTTGCCATAATGCAGCATGGTTTAATGTGCTTTATTATGATAACAACCTTTATTGAATTTCCCTGTGTAAATGAATATTAACCTTGGCTTAAATTTCAGAAACATTTATTTAAAAGATACCCAAATTGAAACAAACAATTGTTTCTCCACTTTTGATTACTTTGCAAACAAATTTCGTACAAAATGAAATTTTTGATGATAAGAAAAGGTTTATACAACAGAGGCAGCTGAATCCAAGCTTGGTAGAAGAACAAGTAAGCCACCAAAACCATACATAACTGACGAAGTGTTTCAGTTAGCAAAAGAGAAAAGAAAAGCATGCAAAGACAAGAAAAATACAAACAGCTAAGGACAGAAATAAGAATGAAGATTAGAAGAGACAAAGCTGCATGGATTGAAAATGAATGCTCAAAGATAACTGAAGCTGAAACAGCAAGAAAATCTAAAGAACTGTTTGAACAAATAAGAAAAGTTTAAACCACAACTTTGAAAATAGATAGCCAAGCCATGAATAACAAAGATAATAAACTCTTACCAAAATGAAGATGTCCTGTAATAGTGAATTAAAAACAGAAAATAAAACACATTTCCTTTTAAAAAGAGAAGTATACTTTTCTGGCGAGTGTGTAACACTTGGTAAAAAAGTCACAATAAGGATGGATTAGATGATCCGAAAATCTCACTTTTAGGGAACCGGACATGTCACGTCAGATATTTGAGAACTGACTGTAGATATATATATAACAGAAATTAGAAACAGGAATTCTCACATCTTTTAGAAATGAAATTACAACTCATGGTAGATTTTATTAGTGCACTGGATTTATCTGTATGAAATAGTTTCTTTTATACATTAACAAGGTTCAAATATCTTTGTTTTTGGTAAATTTAGGCCTTCTCTATTTTTTTTACCAGCAGTCAAACATAAGGAAGGGTTATTTTATATATTAACTCACATCATTTTTTAGTAAGAACCCACTTAGTGCATGAAATAATTGTGTATTACCCAAATAATTGTGCTCTTATCATTTAGACAGTTTGAGCCTCATTACTACTTATGACCGTAATTATCAAACGAGCATTAAGTTTTGATCATCAAGTAATTATTTTATAATTTTCAGGACTCTGAGATCTTGTGTTGGGATGTGAGGAACTCTGGTAAAATTCTCTATGTTCTCCTCCGTGATGTACAGACACATCAGAGAATGTATTTTGACATGTCCAAGTGAGTTTGTTTGTTTGTTTGTTTGTTTGTTTATAGCTACAACAGAGTCAACTTGTTTGTTGACTGACTTTGCTGTAGCAAACTGTTTTACACTTATATACACTTAAATTGAAAATAAACCAACCATTATGGGCTACCCCGGGTTGCGTGGTTCCTTCCACTCCTCGGGCCTAAAATGTCTTACACTTATGTTTTTTGTTTAACACTTTGGTGCTTTCCTCTGCCCAGAGGGCAGCAACTTTCTGTCTTCAGATGGTACTCTTATTATTAGCTTCTAAAGTTACAGTTATGGGTAAGATGTTTGGTTTTAGAATTATGCTCAATTAATACCTTTGTCAGTTACTCTTTATTCTATTTCCAAACACCAAGGGATCTTTAGCGTGTGCAAATTGCACTTTGGGCTTAAATATATTGTTTGCGGTAGGACTAGATGCTTTCTTCTAGATCATGCCTATGAAGCACTCTAATTTGGCTCATATCTTGAGAGGGGAAATCCTGACTAAGGTCTCAGTGAGGTATGTCACGGTACTATATGTACATAGGATATACGTGGTCAGGTCTCTTATCACCATCCTTTGGGCCTTTGAAGAAGAAGAAGAAGAAGAAGTCTCAGTAAGATATAAGCTGATAGTATTTAAGAAATGTAGGAGATTGATAATCCACGATTTGTTATACTTTTATTTAAGGGTCTAAGAATTTTCAAATAAGTAGCAAATTACAAAATATTAAATTTTGAGAAAACAATCGTCTTGTTTTGTATCAGATAATAGTGGTAAACAATATCTTGTGGTTATCTAGGTCAGGTCGCTGGTTCGCTGCTGGCAACCATGAAGGGAGTGTGTTCTTCATGGATACTTCAGTCCCTCCAGAGCAAGACCAAGAGGAGTTGTATCTGAAGCCACAGGCTCTATTCCAGGCTCATTTGGACTGTGTCAACGGAGTCAGGTATGTTAATGATAGTGAATGTTTGATTCAGGATTAAGTTATTTACTTATTTGTGTGGAACAGGAACAAATCAAAGAGGATTCTGTCTGAATAGAAGCAGCAGGTGTTAAGTCAAGCTTGCTTAGATTGTGTAGATAGATTATCATAAAAAAGGTTTAATTACAAAGAAGATTTTATAAAAATATATTCCTTGTAAAAGCTTATTTCCTTGATTTGCAAAAAAAGCGTTGACTAAAAAGGTGTTTTACATCATCATATATAGTCATATGTCCATATTCCTAATCAAATGTCATTTGTACTATGCGGCTTTGACTTTTTACAATGTAATTGCTCTACGCCAGGCGCGATGGTCTTGTACCATTTCTGGAGTAGGACGCTTGGTCTTGAAATCCTCTCTTAAGGACTTACTCCATGACTTCGGAGGTCGGCCCTGCCTAGGCAGCTGGGTACTTCCATTCTTTGGACTCTCTTTAGCCAGTTGCACTCGTCTTACAGTATATACAAACTGTCCATATGTGCAAATTTCAGACACAGTAATAATAATAATAATAATAGAGCATTTATTTAGCGCCTATCCCTAATAAAGGCCCTAGGCGCTTTACAATACAATAATTTTATAGTACTAACGGTATTAATCTCAGAGCAGAATGTCTTGTTTTCAATTGTGGTTGGATCATACTTAAAAATATCTAAATTTGTGATATAGCAATGTCTTGCTTTTACAGACTGACCCTAAGACTGGTGGGCCCCGGTAGAATCTGATAATTTTTTCCTTTCTGCGAGCAGAGCTCATCAGACCCACATCTTTCTGCAAGTTTCTGATGTTTTCTCCCGGATGTCTCCTTTCCGTGTCAGTATACTGTGCCTTGGAAGGATGTATGAGTTGGGCTGCTCTTTAAATCCTATGTGTGTCAGCAGTTGTCAATGTTTATTCAGTTGTACTTCAGTTCAAAATAGTCTGGTTAGGGAAATTTAAGTATGATGTTGCTGAAAGTTGTATTTTTTCAAATGCAACATTCAATGTTTTACTGGACAACTGAAAATCCTCACAATATTCACAATTTTGTCTATTTCAGTTTCAACCCCCAGTATGACATGATTGCCACAGCATCAGGTCAGAGACATTTCACAAACTTTGAGGTGTACAGTGACTCAAGTGATGACGAGACGACCATGAAAACAGACAAACCTGAGGACAGCCTCGACTTCTCTCTTAGGATATGGAATATCAACACAGTCACTGATCACATTACTTGAATAAATGGTCAAAGTATACTTTACCGGGTTTACTTTTTGTTTGCATTTTATGTTTTATTTCGGGTTGATCAATGTGTTTGAAGTTATTAGACCGCATACAGGGAAAAAAAATGGGAAATTAACACTGCGGTCAAAGATTGAGCAACCCAAGTTTGCATCAAAGTTTTATGTTTCTTTACTATTTGAAGCTCAGTTAATATCTACACTTAAATCATTATCAACATCATTTAAAGTCTTTTTTCCCATGGCAAGCCAAAGGTTTAGACTTAGCTATACAATTGTAGATCTCCAATTGTGTCTGTCTTGGGCAAGCTCTTGGTCAAAACCCTTTGACCCTTGGTGATAAGCTGGCTCTATGTTTTCGGGGGAAAACTTCTTACACAGGTCCTGAACTTGTTTCAGCAAGCAATCATCAGTAAGCCAAAAATAAAAAGAACTGTTTCCACTAACCTGACCGACCCTATCAATTTTTTTTAACTTGAAAAGTTTTTGAAAAAACATTTTTTCAGAATTTCTTTTTTCGAAAACAATTTAATTTCTTTTTCTTTTTCTAGATTTTTTGTTAAGAGTTCCTATTTTGAACTGATCATCACATTTTTGACATTCAGTTGGATTTTGTGGTTATTTTGAACTGATCATCACATTATTTGGCATTCAGTAGGATGTTTTGGTTGTTTTTTAAAAAATTTATTGTGAGTAAAGAAAATTTCAAACAAAATAAATATAATCCCTACCTACCCTATTTTGTTAGGGGCATGTTAGTGGAAACATACATTTTTTTGGGCCTAATCTCTTACTAAGTTTTTCTGGAATACATCAATGGTTGGTTTCCAAAGTAACTTAAAATTTCCCACTCTCATTTCTGTGTATTGGGTAATGAGGAGTAGATAACTAATATTTAGGCATACAGCATATATGTAACTTGCCATTGATTTACTATGTCAAATTTACTTCCCTGGGTCTGAAAACAACTTTTTTCATCAATTATTATTAGTTTGATATTGGGATGACTGGGGAGCCATACCATTTTACTGGAACTGAAAAGAGAACTCTGGTCTCCCACTTGATAGTCACCTCTACTAGCAATATGGAATGACAAATTTAACTCAAAATTTATTTAAATATTTTTTTAAAGCAGTAATTTATTATGAAAGCATTATCAAAACAATCAATATTTGGAAAAAATCTTTTGAAATCTCACCCTCTCTCTCTTAAAGTAAAGCTTATATACAAAAATAAAGCGAAAAAGTAGTGTAACACAATGGCTTTTATATCTTAATCTGAGTTCCAAAAGTTGTGTTGCCCCCAGCATATATTGTGAATTAATCCATTATTACTGAATTTACCAAGATGAATTATTTCATAATTAAATAACAATCAATTTGGGTCTCTGTGGGAAAATGATGTGCCCTTTAGGGAGCTTATTTAAAGAAATATAAATATACAGTAAAATCCCTGTCAAAGTTTGATTAGTTAAGACAGTAAGTCCACTTTTGGCCTACTCACCTGCTCAGTGTCTATTCAGTGATCTTAAGATGTTGATGATTGTGTTTTTTGGGAACCCCAGCCAGGCCATCCTTTGTGTAAAGAAGCATCAAGTTTCATGATAATGAATATTCAAAGAGCAAATCAAGCTACCGTCCCAGCACAATAGCGCATGTGCAAAATAAAGTGAATTAGTTATGAATTTCAAAATTGCAAAGGTATGACAGAACTTTTGGAACTCTGTATACAATAAAAAAACACCTTCAAAAATAAGTTTTAAATCAACTTCAGTCAAACCCACTTTAAAAATCTGGTTTGAAGTTTACTGTATATAAAAGTACAAGATACCTACAGTTATAAACATGGCTTTAATACCATCAAAAGGTAATAGTGCCTTGAAATTGTACATTGATTTAGCTATAGAACATTGTAATGCATATAAAAACATTGAATTCATATAAAAACATTGAATTCATAAAAAAAATGTACATTGATATAGCTACAGAACATTGCAATGTATATAAAAAAAAGCATTAAATTCATAAAAAGGGACAAAATCAAAGATTCATTCTACTTATTCTTACTTTCTCTCACTCTCTGTCTTTCTCTTTAGTAAGCACCCTTTAAAAGAAAGTCTATATATTTTATTTCAAATATCTCTCTGATTATCACACAATAGTTTTTAATTTTAAAACATTATACATATTTACAGGCAGTAGTTAAAGCTACATGGCAAAATGACAAAGGACATTAACACTTTATTAATCTGTAGAGTGAAATTACATTTTACAAGACAATGCAGTACAAATACATTGTAAGCAGTGCATAACTTTAAGATAACATAAATTGAAACCACTGTAACTTTGTCATTTTTCAAGCAAGCAATTCTTTTAATTTGTTCATTAAACATTCTTTAATGCATATAAAATTATTTCTCTTACTCAATTTTCAAGTTAAGTAACATGTTGAACATTTTGACTGAAGGTGTCACACAGAGTTGTTTTCATCATTTTAAATTTATAACAGAACAAACACAAATCATGAGAAGATGAATTTACACACATGACTGAAATTACCCGATTCTATATTTAATAAACATAATACAGTAAAACCTCTCAATTACAAAATGCTCAATAAGGGGAATTTTGGAGTTGTTAACACTTAAGCACTTCTGTTGGTTAATTTTTTCCAGTTATATAAATCTATTAACTTTCACTAGCTATAGTGATATATAAGGCAATCAACAATTATATTTTTGGTTCACAAACTCCTTGATTACGGCAAGCAACAGTAAAACGATCTGGTAGTTTTGGTTTAGAACTGACCCGTTATGATGTATTATACACATACTTTTCCTCATTCCATGACAAATATGAGAGTTTTTTACCCTATTAAAAGTACATCTTTCAATGGCTCAGTGATAGAATCATGACCTTATCAAACTGACTGAAGAACTTCTACACATTTGTGAGTTAACCTCAAGTTGTTGATAGACACTGAAGAACTTACCTGGTTGGTTGTTGTTGTTTTGACTGCTAGTTGTAGCATGAATTGGAGAACTCTATTCCCTGGTCATGTTGATCACTGGTTTATTCTTGTACATTTGGATGGCTTCTTTGAGTCCTAGCATGAACATTTCTTCGCAACTTTCGTAACCAAGCTAAGATCTACACACTCTATCAACAACTTGAGGTCAACTAATGAGTGTGTGGAAGATCTTCAGTCAGTTTGAGAAAAGTCATGAGATATGGCCAAAACGTCAAGTGCTTTGATTACTGAGCCATTGAAAGGGAAATCACTTTTAATAAAAACAGCAAGAGTCAAGGTAATTTTCAATGAAGCATTAATCCTGCTTGATTCAGATTTTTAAAAGCATTGTCATTTCACAAAATATGACATTTTCAAGTGACAAGTGCACTCCCAGTTTCTCTATTACAACACCTTCCCTTCAATAGCATTTTGTCTTGTATTTGAAAATTTAATAATTGAAGAGGTTTACTGTTAACATAAAACATGAAAAATAATGACAGATTAATAATATAACAATCATCACTAAACTTGAAAAATACTAGTCAATAAAACTTTGAGAAGTCAAGCTTTAAAAAAACTAAAATGAAGTTGATATTGGTTGGTGTTCAAGAAATGTTTTTTTTTAAAGAGTTTGATGAAAACCAGAGGATCATATCAACAAGTAGTTATTAAAAAAGTGCAAATTAAACATAAAGTAAAAAAATATTGATAATTAATACACACATTTTTTGTAAAAAACAACCACTGGTGTAACCATGTACAATTTATAGACAAGAAAGTCAAACAAGTTGTCATTCTTTAATGAATTAACAGCAACAAACTCTTAAATTCTTTATGAAGATGGTTTAAAACTAATCTTATGAAGTCTTTGACTGCTGTTTGACAGCAAAATAAAAGGAGGCGTCATGTCATGGTCACCAAAAAGTGTACCATAAAGCTTAATGTTTTGAATTTTGTCAAAATTTAAACCCTTTTTTTCTTTTGTCACAGCTTACTTTCACTTAAAAAAAATCATAAATGTGTGTTTCTCAAACATGAACATTGTATTGTATGTTCAAATGTGAAGTTGTTTTACTTCTATATAACAAAGGTGTTTATATTGGATAATGTGGATGACAAAGCAGCTGGCTAAACAAGCTAAATGTATGTACTGTAAACTGGGTTTTTTCCGCGGTCACCTTATTTCGCGGTTGGGATCCAGTCCGCGAAAATAACACACCGCGATTTGGGGCAAGTAGCAAGTAGAGAAAAGCGAGACAACTCGTCTAAGTATCCATAGATATTAATAATCGATGTTTGCGTCCCCTTGCCGACACACGGGAAGTCCTCCTACTTTGTTGTGTGTGTCGCTGGCGCGCTACAATCGTAGACGAAGATATTAGAAATTATGAATAATAAGAATCTTTTGATTCAAGAGTGTGCCGAAACGCTAATTATATACACTTAAATTAAAAATAAACCAACCATTATAG